>CAUYQG010185737.1:0-27966 GCA_963574415.1 Tarsius wallacei
AGTCCATAATACTGAGTGACCTCTCACAGAAACAAAAAACTAAGTATCACATGTTCTCACTCATATAGTAGACCTTGATCATCCAACGTATTACCACAAGAAAATGACTGACAGTGGTGGGAAACTATGGGGGGGGGAGGGCAATGGGATTAATGGTGGTAAATATCTGTCTGGGGATAGGGAGACACCTCTTATCATCAAGGGTGCCTGAACGAAGCAGTCTGGTATGCCTAACCCCTAACTGTACCCCACAATACCATAATAAAAAAAAAAAGACTGAAACAGTGAAGAATACGATTACTAGTGTATTTTGGCACCACTGTCTTGATATGTATTAAAGCACCAACAGTTGCACCCACTACTCACGGCGAGAAAGGCCAACTACTCTCAAGAAAATAATACAGACCTCTTGGATTCCCTGAAAGAGTCTCAGAAATGAACCCGGGGTGGGTGGACCATATTCTTGAGAACTGCTATACTGTGCAAGAAAAGGCAGCTATTAACTTGAGGCTTACTAGTTAGTGTGGAAGGAAAGGCAGAAGGGAAGAAACAGGGAACCTGCATCAACAAAGCCAGAAATGTACCCCTTATAAAGTGTAAGTGAGGCGAGCATGTGGTCTTAAAAGAATTAGGTTTACTCTACCCATTTCTTCTGGATTGCTCCAGAAAATTAACTCTTTATTCTTTCATTACTCTGAGGAAGTAATGAATAACTTGAGTTTACCTGTTGGGCAGTTATTTGCATTACAATAAAATTCTGTGATTTCCAAGAAGATTAGAGTTCCTGAATTTTTAAGCCATTTGTTTATACCTGATCAGTGATTTGATAAAGAAATTGAAATATCCATTGCTCAAAGATAGGCTATCCATTAAATCATAATGTAAATTAACCAGATCAGATTAGCAGATTTATATTGTGCTGTAATTATACATCTCACATAAAATGAGATACATCTATATTTGGAAACCATTCTTACCAAATCCATGTCTAATATTATTGCTAAATTATTAAAAATGACTAAAATTATACATGCTAAGCAATAACTAGGAACGTATGCAGGTCTTAAGATAGAAGACAGAGGTGAGGAGGTAACTCGTTAGATGTTTGGTCTTTCTTCTTTTTTTTTTTTTCCCCCGGCAGCCTCTGCCCTGGACTGGCCTACTGCTCTCGGCCAGGTACTGATGGTCAGTTTCCAGGTCCAGCCTCCACTTCACCTGCCAGTGACCAAGCGCAGGATACAGCGTGCTGGGCGTGGGCCGGAACGTGATCTTTCTTGTTTAAAGAAAAAGCTACTTTGTTTTGTTTTTGTATTTGTCAGAGTGGGATATATGTGAAAATAAAAATTCTATTCTTGTTTTCTGTAGTTTTGCTTCATGTTTCTATTTCTCAGAATATTCAAGGGCTGGAGTTCTTTTTTTGAGTCAGGCCTCACTCTGTTGTCCAGGCTGGAGTGCAGTGGCACAATCATGGCTCACGGCACACCTCCTGTGCTCAGGCGATCATTCCACCTCAGTATCCCAAGTAGCTGGGTCTACTGGCACGTGTCACCATGCCTGGCTAATTTTTTGTTTTCTGGTAGAGATGAGGTTTTGCTATGCCGCCCAGGCTGGTCTCAAACTACTGGGCTCAAGCAATCTACCCGCTTTGGCTTCCCAAAGTGCTGGAATTAGAGGCATGAGCCACTGTGCCCAGCCCTGCACCCGGTATTCTTATACATGTCCATAGTGCCAAATGTGTGACCTGATTCCTGAAGTGTGTCTTTCTCTCTGATTGATGAGACAACCTGGCCCAGGTGGCTGGTGGTGCAGGTATTTGGAGTTATGTTGTCTACAAAGAATGAAAATCATTGGCATGTTTCTGTGAACATTGCTTATGGCTCCCTCAAATCAGTCAACAGTAAGAACAGGACTCTAGGGCAGAGTCCCCACGGCGGAGCTGCCTCGTAACGTATGGGCAGTGAGTCAAGGGAGCATAACCCTGCAAGCTCAGCTTCCAATCTTTGCTTTTCTTCTCCCAGTGTCTCACTTCCTGGCCTCTTTCCTTTACTATTCTCCAGTGATGCAAATTGCCCACAGACTCCCTGTTGCAGTTTCTGCCCAGAATCTCTTCACATGTAGGCTTCCCTCCCATCAAAATCCTTACCAGCAGGGACTGGAGACAGGAGGAGGGGGAAATAATGACGTGTTCCCTCACCACCACATCTTCCCCAAACCTCAGGATGGGGTAGGTGGGAAGGCTATCTTTCTAAACGTACCTCCAAATGCACCTTCCCAGTGGCACCCCAGGTCATATCAAGAAGAAATTTCAGGGGAGATTCCTTCTTAATACTACTACTATAATCAATTTCTTCCTCTCCTGAAGAGTGTCTCCCCAGCACAGCTTCCTAGAGCTTAAAGAGGTGGTCTTCAGTAAATCATTACGCACTCCCATGTTCAACAATCTCTAGTCACGCCCCACTAGCTAATTAGAAAAAATTCCTCAGCCTGGCATCAAGGCCCTCACTGCTCTCCACCAGTCCATACAGTTTACATAAGGAGCCTTTAAAATACAATGCTCTGAGTAGGCAATTTGAATGGAAAGGTGTTCTTGAGGTGAGAACTCATGTAAGCACAGTATATGCCATATATTATAACAAAACTAAACCAAAACAACCTGCCATACTCTGCATTTTTATACACATACATATAAATATATACAAATGCATGTAGAAACCCGGGCATGTGCCTGTTGTCATAGCTACTCGGGAGGCTGAGGCAGATTTGCTTGAACCCAGAAGTTTGAGGCCAGTGTGGGCAACATAGTAAGACCTTGTCTATGGAATGGTAATAGTGGAAATTTCTGGATAGTAGGAAAATCTGTAATCTTAACCCTTTAACTTTCATTTAAGATCTCTTGACTTTTATAACTTATAATGAAATGGCATGATTACTTTACAAAGTAAAATGAAAATACAATTTTAAAAATTTAAGTCTATCAAACGATTTCAGCTATCACTGTAAAGATAAAAAATAAAATTTTTGAAAGAATTTAAGTGTAAGGAGAGTGTCAAGAAAAAAGGAGATTTGGCCATTTTTCAAGTGGAGAAAGGCTCAGATTGTGATCATGTGATAATCACTACTCCTTTTTCAGGTATGTCCTCTTAAAATGGACTGCAAATTTTATCTCCCTTAATACTGACCCAACATCCTGTTTAAAAATCCCTCATGTTTCTGTTATTTTTATTTTCAAAAAATTGCAAAACTAGGTCTCTCACCTTATAACTTTAATTTAATAAACAAAGTATTTTGCTATGCTGTCAAGCTCTGAAAGCAATAGTGAAAAATTTCCTGCTGCTTTCTCATGAGCCATTTGGGCCTTTGCGAGATGAACTGCCTATAGGCACATCAGCTAAGTAATCATAAATCTGTGGTATTTATGCTGGCTTCATACTACAGCTGTCTGAAGAGTAACATGCAGATGAGGTCTTGGGATCACAAACTATGTAGAATAGGGCTATAATATGCTCATTTCCATTTCCATTATCTTCCCACTGTGACTCTAGCCAATTATCCATTTCCATTTGAATGATTTGAAAGATAAGTATGTCCCCCAAATATCCTCTTTGCTGATGGTACCATTATTTGTTGAAATAAAATATTTATACTACTAACTTATTTTTGAGCCGGGTCTCACTCTGTCGCCCAGTCTGGAATGCAGTAGCACAATCATGGCTCATCACAGCCTCAAACTTCTAGGCTAGTCGATCATTCCACCTCAGCCTCTTAAACAGCCAGGACTACAGACATGCCACCAAGCCCAGCTAATTTATTTTTTATGGACTAGGTATTGCTATCTTGCCCAGGCTGGTCTTGAACTCCTGGGCTCAAGCAGTCCTCCAGGTGTGAGTCACCATGCCCGGCCCTAAATTTTTTAAAGTGTTCCCTCATATTTTCTAAAATAACAACCCAGAGAGAACTAACTACACCAAAACTAAATGAAAACATCCAGTAGTTCTGCTTAGTCAACTTCTTCGGGATATATTTCATAGTTAATGCATTCTGCTCATCAAACCTGAAGCTTTAGAGTTACACGGAGCCTTGTTTTTTTCACTAAATACTTAACTAGCCCTGAAATCTTTATGACACAGGCCTCTAGTGTCTTTAGTAAGTCCATTTTCATTGGTTTGAGTGAGTTTAAAGTACCTCCTAAGGAACACCTTAAAAATAGCACCTATGAGCTATTTCCAAAATAAAGGAAAGTGTGGTGTTGTGAGACCAGAAATAGGTTTTAGAGCCATTTAGGCCTTAAAATGAGCTATGTGACTTTGGGGGAGTTACCGAAACTCTTGGTGTTTCCATCTCCATAGCACTAAAATAAGCACTTTTACAAGTGGCTCTTAAGGACATAGAATAGTTACTTAATAAAAGTTTATTTTATTCTCATCCATTAAATAAAAGCCTATGAATCAATCAAGTGCCAGAATTTAAGAAGCTCAGGAGCTGATTTTGGCTCATTAAATATACAGACAATTGAGAGAGATATCTGTCTGTCCCATTCCTCTTGCTCTAAGTCTACCAAGGTATCTATGCCACATGAATACATCATGCCCTATATCAAAGGCAGCACAGAGACTGAGGTGAAGTTTTGTGAGAACCCAGATTATTGTTGGCCCTACAAACCATTTAATCTCATTGGTCAGCAAAATTTGGTCCTAAAGTTAAAGGGGTGAAGTAGGGCAGGGTTGGGCATAGTGGCTCACCCCTGAAATCCCAGCACTTTGGGAGGTCAAGGCAGGAGGACTGCCTGAGCCCAGGAGTTTGAGATCAGCCTGGGCATCTTGGCAAGACCTCTTCTCTACAATAAATCAAAAAATTAGTTAGGTGTGGTGGCATGCACCAGTAGTTTCAGCTACTTGAAAGGATCACCTGAGCCCAACATGTCAAGTCTGTGGTGGCTGTGAGCGTGCCACTGCACTCTGGCTGGGCAACACAGTGAGGCTACAACTTAAAAAAAAAAAAAAAAAGGCATTTAAGGGTAAACACTAAAGTGCTAGTGGTGATTATCTCTGACTGGTAGAATTTGATGATTTTTTTTTCCCTTTATTTTCCTGGACTGCTTGAAGTTCTTTCTTCTAAGACTGATGTAGGATTTTGATCCTCAGAAAAAAATAAAACATTTACATTGCGAAACACAAAAATCCAAGGAAGTTCCTTTTCAGAGCAAAAAAGTCTTATCCTCAGAACACCTCCAATTTTTTGTGTTTCCTTTGGCTCCTGTTTCTTCTGTCCAGGTTGATTCCTCACACACAGCTGTTACCTTTTTAAACAATCCCATGAGAGGGGAGTATGTATAGGATATCCAGCACCCTGTATCAGTGGCACTCCTGCATTTTTTCAGAGCATGCCTGGGACTAGACAGACATCTGCAGCCCTTCCAGTGGTACAGGCTGTGCACTGCTACACTGAAAAATGTAGGCACCAGGTCTCTGTTCCATGGGTACAAGGAGCAGCAGATAAGGCACTGAAAGTGTCCCACAGAGATGAAGGTTAAGAGGTATCATATTTGCTGGGTGTTGTCTCTGGAAAGGTACTTGCTAGACATTTTACAGGCTTTTCCTGAACCTTCACAGGATCTCTTAGATATGAGAGAACTCTCACTTTCAGTTAGCCCAGGTCCAGTACTGGATAAATGGGAAATTCCAGGGAGTTGGCCAGCAATAAGGAAGGGGCCTGATTATTTGCCATAAGGTTATGTGCTCATCAGGTTTTTTGTTTTTTGGGTATTTTTTAAGTTGGAGTCTCACTCTGTCGCCCAGACGGGAGTGCAGTGGCTGCACCCAGCCACCGCAGCCTCAACCTGCTGGGCTCCAGCGATCCTTCCCCCTCAGCCTTCCAAGTAGCTGGAACTACAGGCGCACGCTACCACGCCTGGCTAATTTTTTTGATTTTATTGTAGAGATGAGGTCTCGCCAAGTTGCCCAGGTGGGTCTCGAACCTGCAGGCTTAGGCAATCCACTCACCTCAGCCTCCCAAAGCAAAGGATTACAGGCTGAGCCATGGAGCCCGGCTCTCACCAGGTATTTTAAGAATACAAATTTAATAGAACATGCTTTTGTGTGGGAGAGGGGAGGTAGGAGGGAAGACAAGTGCAGAAGCAAGGGCAATTAATATGTGATTTGGAAGGAGAATTTAACTTTACAGTTCCTTGGTTTATTGGTAATTCTAAAAAATTTAACTGTGCATCAGAATTAACCAAAATTTTTTTTAAAAATGCAGACCCTGGAGGGGAATGAAAGATGGAAAATAATAATCATTTAAAAACACAGAGCCTAAGTACCAGCCCTGAATTACAGAATCAGAATCCCAGGGAATGGAATACAAAAATATGGATTCCTGCAAAATTCTGGAGCCTTTTGGTATTTACTTCACAAAAATGGGATCTGTCTAGTCTGAGTAAAAGCACTATTGGCTGCCTCCTACTTAAGGGCATTATTATAATAAGGTATACTGCAATCAGTATAAAGTCACAAAGAACATTTACTCAACTAAATTCCATATGGATTATGACAAACTTACCAAATTAGGCACCCTAAATATGTGCATTTTATCATATCCCAATCATACCTCAACAATACTGTAAATTTAAAAAGTGCTCTGAAATGTACTGCTCTCCACACTTACTAAGAATAAGGCAATTATGACCAAATGAAAAGGCATAAAAACCAATCTGTGGCATCTTATAAAAATTTTTCATATTTATTTCTAGGTGTTAAATGCTGAGTATACAAATGTAGAAGAACTAAGGCTGGGCCCGGTGGCTCAAGCCTATAATTCCAGCACTTTAGGAGGTTAAGGCGAGAGGATTGCCTAAGCTCAGGGATTTGAGACCAGTCTGGACAACTTGGTGAGGCCTCATCTCTACAGGAAATCAAAAAATAAGCCGGGCAAGGTAGCATGCGCCTGTAGTTCCAGTTACTTAGAAGGCTGAGGTGGAAGGCTCGCCTGAGCACAGCAGGTCGAGGTTGTGGTGGCTGTGACTGTGCCACTGCATTCCAGCCTGGGCGAGAGTGAGACTCCAACTCAAAAAAAAAAAAAAGTAGAAAAACTATAGTTCTCACAATGATGAAGAACAGAAACACATATTTTAACTGACTACATGGTGCTTATTATTGCTATTTTGCAGTTGAGAAAACTGAGACAGAGATGTTAGTAACTAAACTAAAGTAACAAAACTAGTAAATGACAGGCTGGGTGCAGCGGCTCATGTCTATAATCCCAGCACTTTGGGAGGTCGAGATGGAAGATCACTTGAAGCCAGGAGTTTGAAACCAGCTTGAGCAACAAAACAAGAACATCCATCTCTATAGAAAATTAGCCAGCTATGGTGTTGCGCACCTGTAGTCCCAGCTACTCAAGAAACTGAGGCAGGAGGATTGCTTGAACTCGGAAGTTCAAGGCTGTAATGAGCTATTATCATGCCACTGCAACCCAACGTGGGAGACAAGAGTGAGACCATGTCTCTTAAAAAAAAAAATACTAGTAAATGACAGGCCAAAATTTAAATCTAGGCTCTACCACTTAAAATATTAGTTTGCTAAGACTGCCATAACAACATACCACAGACTGGGTGGCTTACACAACAGAAATTTATTTTCTCAGTTCTAGAGGCTGGAAGTCAAGATTTAAGGTGTGTTGGCAGGTTTGGTTTCTCCTAAGTCCTTGCTCCTTGGCTTGCATATGGCTGCCTTCTCCTGTATTCTTACATGGTCTTTTCTCTGTGTGTACACGTACCAGGTATCTCTTTTTCTTGTTATAAGGTCAATAGTCATATTGAATTAGGACTCTAAATGGCCTCACATGAAGTTAATCCTCTCTTTAAAAACCTTAACTCCAAATATGGTTACATTTTGAGGCCCTAGGGGTTGGGACTTCAATATAGGAATTTGGGGGATACAATTTAGTCCGTAACACTTATTGACTATATAACCTCAAGAAAGTTACTAGACCTTCCTATGCCACAGTTTCTTCAACTGTGAAATAGTGCTTTTGTTAAATCATGTGCAATGCTAGGCAGAGTATCTAGCACACAGCATCATCATTTTACAGATGAAAAAAACAAAAATCAGAGAATGACTAGCCCTTTTTTCATCTTACTTTACAGAATACTACCTTTCTGTACAACCTAATATGTAATCTAGGAGAACTTCTTTTTAATTTTTACATACAAGGAAGTAAGACAAGGAGAGGCTCAAATTAATTATCAATCCTGTTAATGAAAACTTAGTTAGGAAGACATTACCTTCTTGCGATTATATGTGAATTTCATTAATCCTTTTTTTCTAACTTACAAAGACATGGTTCTGTCACTTAATGTAGTAGTTTGCTAGAGCTGCCATAACAAAATACCAGACTGGCTATACTCACATAATCATGATAGCTCAATACCTGTTTTAACTATTAGGAAAGAAAGGCAACAAATGCTTTTTATTTTTAAAAAAAGATTATGATTGTACTTTACATTTGTCTAGTAATCCACATACAAGAGGCGACCCCTCCCAAAAAATTATTTTTTGGAGGTAGTCAGTCCCCTTGTATACAGGCTTCCCCTGCTAGGGAAGTGTCCTAGAAACTCATCAACATCAATGTACCAGCTAGCATTGTTGTGAGAGGTTGCATTTGGCTTCAGTAGATTTTTTTTTTTTTTCCTTAAAGATTCTTTCAACGTGTTTGCCCATTTCATGATGGGTGATTTACAACTGCACCTGCCCACACTGTACTGAGTGTTCAGCAGTTTTTGACCTAAAATGAATGGCATGACCCCCATGCTCTACCCTCCCTATTCACCCGATCTTGCCCCAAGCATTTTTTTTTGTTTGTTTCCCCGATGAAAAAAGTCCTCAAAGGGAAACATTTTGCCAATGTATAAGGGATGAAACAAAAAATGGCAGAAGCATTCAAGGGCATCAAAATTGACAAGTTCAAAAACTGTTTTGAGCAGTGGAAAAAGCATCTCGATAGATGTATGGCATCCAACATAGATGACTGAAGTTTAAATATGTAGACTTAGAATAAATACACAATTTTTTATAAATAAATTTCGGTTTGGGGGAGTACCCCCTCGTATATTATACCTATTTAATCCTCAACACAATCCTGTGATATTGCTTTATTTAGCTTTTCTAACAATCATGTGAAGAAAGTATTATTTCCATTTTACAGTCGAGGGAACAGGAACACAACAAATTTAAATGTTTTTTCGGAAAGGTCACAAGGCGTGTCAATAATCCAGAATCCTGACATTATCCAGTCTGAAGCCAAAGTTCTCCACAGCAAGCCACCATCTACCCTGGAAAGCTCAAATACCTTGTTTTCTCATTCTCCATGCCTGACACAGAGTAGGTGCTCAGCAAATATAGCAGTCTGATTTGGGAGCAATACAGACTAAGCTATGGAATCTCTTTTATGTCTTTCGTATAGGGCCAAGTTTTTCTGACAACTTTGAGCACCAACTCCATGGACTGACAGTTCTTTTAAGACAGCAATCACAGTTTCCTTCTTCTTCAGTATTTTGCATACTTGGTGTTTATTTAAGTTCCTTAAGTTCAGATATTTATGGAGAACTGAGAGTTCAAGTAAATGTTTGTTGTATAATCAAATCATAGAACATTCATCCTTTTATAATGGCAATGAGTACTTTTCAGTCATTACCATATGAAAACATTAACAAAAAGAAGCATTTATAAAACTTCTCTCTCATGGTCCAAAACAGAGAACCTTAGGGATTTTCCAAGTACAAAATTCTGTGACTCCATGACAGTCTATACCTGATGGGTAAACTGGTCATCTTTAGTACCAATGTGTACAATGCAGCTGGATTTCCCAGTGTAGACATACCACAGTGTTCTTAGTCTGCAGTGTGCTTCCAGGAAAGCAACAATTCTGTGTATGTGACAGGGAAATTCACAGTTCCCAGAGGGGATGGTAATGGATGATAAGGTCGATCTGAGTCATAGTGGAACTGCTCTCATCAAGGCCCCTGTGTCATAAAAAGGAGCTATATTAAGAGAAATCATGCTAACTTTTATTTTCTCAAGAATACACTGCTGGTTGCTTTTTTTTTTTTTTAACTTCAAGTTTATTTTGCTACAAGCAGCTGGGCAAGTTTTGACCCTGCCATGGAAACTATCTGACCATTTCTGAGCTATTCTGTATGCAGGGAAGGGAGACGAGCAAAGCTGGCCGGAATAGAGTTCTAAGGTCTGCTTCTATGCTCTCCTTTAACTTCAGGGAACTGTGAATGTCAAGTTCATGTTGTGAATGGACATGACTTCCCTGACTACCTATTTCAGAGTTGTTATAGCAGAAACAGTTTTGTGGTCCTAAAAAGCAAATTATTTAAAGAATAAAGTTAAGTATCACCAGTATTACACTTCCTATCTTAATCTTTTCAAAGGACTCTGAGATTTGAGGCTGCCAAATTCACTAAAAAAACAAAGAATTAGCCAGGCTCAGTGGCTCTGTCTGTAATCCCAGCACTTTGGGAGGCTGAAGCGAGTTGACTGCCTGAGCCTGTGGGTTCAAGACCAGCCTGGACAACTAGGTGAGACCTCGTCTCTACAATAAATAAAAAAATTAGCCAGGCATGGTAGCGTGCACCTGTAGTTCTGGCTACTTGGAAGGCTGAGGCGGAAGGATCGCCGGAGCCCAGCAGGTCAATGCTGGGTTGGCCATGAGACTCCAACTTAAAAAAAAGCAAAGAATTACTCTAGGTTATCTTCTAAATTGGGCATCCTAAAAATATTCTTTTCTGATGCTTTAAACAAGAGTGAATAAATTTCAGAGAGAAACAAAGAGGCATATGAATACCATTTTAACTCTAGAAATAACCAAATTTAAATATAAATTTATCCACTCACTGTAATAAAATTTATTAAATACATACAACATACAATCTACTGAGCTAGATGCTATAAGGATAAAGAATTATGTATAACCCAGCCTAGGCAATATAGACCTTGCCTCTACAAAATAAAAAAATTAGCTAGGTGTGGTGGTGTGTGCCTGTAGTCCCACCTACATAAGAGGCTGAGGTGGGAGAAGTGCTTGAGCCCAGGAGTTTGAGACTTTAGTGAGCCATGATCATGCTACTGCATTCCAGCCTGGGTGACAGAATGAGACTATGACTCAAAAAAAAAAAAAAAAAAAAGTATGGATTGTTCCTATACCCTCCTGTACCACAAATGCACTCACTATAAGATGAAACTTTTGTTTAGATTTTTCCTAAATAAACAAAGGTTTCCAGTTTCCTTAGGACATGGAAGAACAAAATAATTTTTTTTCTATTATGACTTTCTGGCTTCATAGAAAAATTTATTTTAGAACAAGATGGGAGAGAAACTCTTATCTATTAGTTTCCACTACAAGCAGCAGCTTTCTCAAGAGTGACTGAGTTACAGAATGACTGTAACTTCCATGATAACCTGATTAAATCTGACATGCACATGACATGGGGGGAGCAAGGAACCCATGTGCCCTTTCATTTCAATATGAAGAGTTGAAATGCAATGTCAAGAAGGCAGGAAGAAGACCACAATCACGTGGTCTAGAAAGAAGATCAAAAACGATAGGACAGAATTATTCCAAATAACTCCAAGTCATTTAGGCTTCCTTGAATGCCCTGCCTTATTAAATCACATATGGCTCTGCAATGAAAGGAAAAGTTAAGGACTGTCTCATGCCTCACTTCTGCCACTGACTGAGCTTGAGAAAGAAAATTACGACAACCTTTTAAAGTTATTCGATGAAAGGCAAAAACTGAAGTTTGGACATTTAATGGAATAAACTCATTAATGTGGGGAAAAAGACTTGTTAAGCAATTAGCCAGTGTCCTTACCCAATTAATTTAAAACAGGAAGGCCCAACTTTCCTTAAAGCTTTACTGGTATTAGTTTGCTAAACTGATTGTTTCAATATATAAATTCTTTGTGTTTACTTTTTCCCCTAGTTATGGCTATACTGTTCTCAAAAATAGAACAAACTTCCTAAGATCTGCTTCCTTCACTTTTAATATCCTATTTTTCCAGAACCACAGAACTGATGGAGTACAGAAAAGTGAAAGCTGAGAACCATCTCCCATAAGCAAGGATGGGAATTAAAGAAGAGTTTACATCCCAAGACAAATAGGGGCATACTCACAATGGTAAATGGTAAACATCACATTAAGGAAACCTACAGCACATCAAATGAAATTTTAAAGTTCACACTGAACTGTCTTTTGGGACAGCCAATTACCAACAAAATTGCTGTATCTGGAATTCAGACAGCAAGAACAGGCAACCTCTTCACAGAAATGAAAAATAAGAGTCAATCAGCTCTATACCCTGTAGTGTAATCTCACATGCAGTACATGAACAATTCTTTCTCTTAAAAAAATAAAAAGTAGATCAACTTACATGGCTCTCTGGCAATGAACTGAGGTACAGTGTTAGGCAGAGGAGTACTGGGATTTGGAGTCCCTACTAGTTTGTTCTTGGCCATCTTCGTGTTTGCCTTAGCAAACTCTAGTCGTAGTGTTTGCGGAATTTCAGGATCGAAGCGGATGCCCTTTGGAAATAAAGAACAAATGGAAGATGTTTTCATTTCCTTAGAGTCAAACCAGAATGGTGACAAAATAAACACATCAGTAAAGCCTGGCCTATCAGGAAAAAAGGTCAGCGGGAGCTCTCATTCTCACTACTTACACAGAATATATGAAAACTCATAACACAAAGTGTCCAGAAAGACAGCAGGATTTAGTTTATTTAATTTAAAATTTTAGTTACATAGATTTTAAACTATCCCCCCCCCCTTTTTTTTTGGGCAACAACTTTCCAGTTCAAATTTTAAAATTTGGACCAAAAAATTCCCAGCACAGTTAAAAACTCTGATTAATTATAGTAATTTCAATTGCCCTTGCCCCTATTATTTTAGTTTAGCTGAAACAAATCATATTTAATACAATAAACCATAGACAAGATTTAGGGCAGATAATTCTATTTGAAACCCCCCCACCATTCAAAAATGGCTGCATTACTAGGCATAATAAAGAATCTCATGATAACTGTGGCCAGTGATTGGATGATAATAGCAATAAGAGGAAGTAAGGGGGGAAGAGAAAGGAAAGTGAGGTCCTCAGGGAGGTACAACAAAAGCCCTAGATCCCTGACCTAACAATCCTGGAGTGGGTGGAATTTCTTCATGAGCCAGATTCATTCATTCTGAGAAGAAATCAACTGTGGGGGGAGGGGGGAATGGAAAGGAATACACTAGTTTATACTTTACCAACACCAGAAAGTAAAAAGGGGGCATTAAGTTTTGTAAAACACAAAAATAATTTTATTTTAATTTTTTTGAGTTGGAGCATCACTCTGTCGCCCAGGCTGGAGTGCAGTGGCATGCTCACGGCCATTGCAGCTTCAACCTGCTGGGTTCAGGTGATCCTTCTGCCTCAGCCTTCCAAGTAGCTGGAACTACAGATATGCACCACCACGTCCGGCTAATTTTTTGATTTATTGTAGAGATGCGGTCTCGCCAAGTTGCCTGGACTGGTTTCAAACCTGTGGGCTCAGGCAATCCTCTCACCTTGGCCTCCCAAAGTCCTGGGATTATAGGCATGAGCCACTGCACCCAGCCAATACTTTTCTTTAACTGGTGTGTTTTGTTTTGTTTTTTATATTTGGAAAACCTCAATATTATCTTGCCAGACATGGAGAAAAGCACAACTGCATTCTGAAGCAGTGTTTGCTTCCTATTAGCTTCCACTTAGCATCTCACCCTAACAAAGTTAGTATCACAACAGAACACATATTGCCAAATATGGACCTGAAGAGCTGTGGTCTTTGCTGGGAAGCAAGCATTGTCCCCAGCTGTCACCTGAAGGTATGCTGTGGAAGGACTTGTACATTCACACCAAACCCCATCAGACACACAGAGCAGCAACTTGCCATTAACTCCAGGGTGTCCTCCCTGGCACTAAATTCGACCAACCTTCCTGTGAAGAGGCAACTTTCCTAAATCTGAGTTCACAGCAATGTGAGTACTGTGGCCCAGGCCATCCACAGATAATTTAAAAGAGTATCCTGGGACCTGTAGGTAGTCCTCTGGAGCTTGTAGCCTCAGATAATAAGACTGCACATCTGATTTCTATGTCTCAGCTCTTTCACTGGCGTTCCAGAATTAACTTAGGTGCCGTACAACTGCTTGCTTCTTACACAACCTGGAATGGTGGCTCAAAGTGAGTCTTACTCACTCCCTACCCCCTCTTTCATACCCCTCCCTCCTATTTGAGCTAAAATAACATCAACATCATGTTCCAAATCAAAGATCTAGCATCCTTATTTAAAAAAAAAAAAAAAGCTCAGAGTTAAAATGACCTAATTTGTTTGGCAGCTTACTCAGAGGCCAGAGGCTTAGAATACAAGCCACATTCCTCTAACATCTTTAGCAGCAATACCATATTTGGTAATCAATATCCTGCTCTGCTAAGTTTCTATCCATAGGGATTAGCCAAGCTAAAAACATTTTAAATGTTAAAAGATGATGAAGAGGAGAAAGAGAGGGGAAGGAAAAGGGAAAACATGGAAGTGAAGAGGAAAAAAAAAAAAGATGGGAGAAAGATGAAAAGAGGAAGGAGACATGGGGAGGGGGAACCTCGTGCTTTTAATTAAAGCCTCCTAAGATTCTTCTCTGGCTACAGTAACTTCACATTAAATGCTGTCAGGATAAGACTACTGTCAAGTCAAAGGGGGAGCCTCTTCCCCTCTTGCTTATATTGCATCAAACTCGTCTCATAATAAACAGACAAAATTTCTCTCACAAATGTAAATAGTGCTCTATTTACATAGACTGAAAAAAACTGTCTCTGGATATCAGTACAGTATTAATTTTAATATAAACAGTTACTTACAAACACTCCAATCTGACTGGCCACAGGGGCAGTCAACTGTCTCAACCATTCCAGGTTCCATATGATCTACAGAGGCTAAATTCTCTACCCAGGGCAAACTCTGGGAGATAAAAAGACACTGTTGAGAAATAATGTATCCTTGTTAATGTAGTACACTTAGAATACTAGATTAATCTAGTTAATCTAGTATACTTGTCA
The DNA here is from genome assembly GCA_963574415.1 of Tarsius wallacei. Classification (NCBI taxonomy): domain Eukaryota; kingdom Metazoa; phylum Chordata; class Mammalia; order Primates; family Tarsiidae; genus Tarsius; species Tarsius wallacei. Next base: position 15,122 of record CAUYQG010185737.1, read on the forward strand.
TGCAAGACAGAAAGTGCCTAGGGAGCCAAGGAAGACATCACAGAGAAAGCAACGGCAGAGAAGTTCACCAGGTGGCAGTCCAGGAAAGGGCTCAGCAAATTTCTGTGACAGGATGCTGAGAGGGTACGTGTAGGGGGTGGAGGCACACAGCTACACAAGCAGGCTGATGGGAGATCACAAAGGATCCTTTATGTGATGAGTAAGGACGTTGGAGTGTGTGTTCGGTCGGCTGAGCCATTAAGTTTTTTAAAGGAGGAACAATATGATCAGATTTATGCAGTAGAGCTGTGATCCTCAAATGTTAGTGTGTATCAGAATCAACTGAAGGACTTGCTAAACAGAGTGCTAGGCCCACCTCCAGAGTTTCTGATTCAATAGCTCTGAGATGGGACCTGAGAATTTGCATTTGTAGCAAGTTCCCAAGCAATACTGATGCTGCTCCTGTACAGATGACATTTAAGAATCACAGTGGTTGAGGATAACACTAGTGGTAGCAGGGAAGATGGCCTCAAAGAAGAGAATGGAACAGATCAGACATGAAACAATTAGACCAGATCTGGGAAGAGATGTCAGAGTGGATGGCTACTCTGCTAGTTCTTCTTTGGGACTGACACCTGTGTCCTGTGCCCTTGTTCCTCTGACCACAGCGTACTATTTAAGGGACAGGTGCTGCCAGAAGCAATCAAACATGTTTTATCTTCTGGGTATTTCAATCTTGGATAAAGAGATACAGAGAGTAGAGGTGGCGAGAGCTGAGTCACCTTAACAGCTTCTCACCAGCGAAAAAAATCTCTAAAGTCCTATCACTGAGGTCTTCGGAGTACTCTGATGCCTGATAGTCTAGACTATTTGGTACAATAAACAGAGTACTTCAATTCTGTGAGCTTATAGCTCCCAGTGTTGTTACAAATGATTCTACCACCAACACCAGTCTATCAATCCTTGACAATGAGTTTTAGGACAATGGAAAAGTTCATTTAGAGGAAAAAATGGTAAAGAATAAGGCAGAGCTATATATACATTTTGAAAAAAATGCCTATAGCTAGATTAGACTAAACAAAGATCACCAACAAAGTCTAGTAACATGGGAGAGCAGAGGGAAGAGAAGGCTCTGTGTGTGAGCATGTACAGTCATTTATCTGCGTAAGTCCAGAAAGGTTTATAGCAACCAACCTGTTAACAGCAGTCAACTTGGTGGCACAGGTTTTTGAACAATTTTGTATTATTTGAAATGTTTACAAATGTACATAATTTATAAAGTTATAATTTATAAAATCCGATCAGAGTTTTAAAAAGAGAGGGCGAGAGGTGGAATGAGGAATGTTTTATGGAGAACTAGCAGAGCCAGAGGAGAACCAACAGTAGATATACTGGCATGTAGCATTCAACCATGTTGGTGTTTTTTGTTTACTTATAAACAAAACAAAACAAAAAACCTTATTCTGAAATAATTTAAGACTTAAAGGAAAATTGAGATGCAGTACAAAGAATTCCTGTATACCCTTGGCCCAGATGGCAGCATTTTACCACATTTACTTATCAACTTCCTCTATTCTCTCTCCTCCAGACACATATACACACAGCTTTTTCCATGAGCTGATTAAGAGTCCATTGCAAGCATGTTACTCCTTTATCCTTTACTTTAGTCTGATTTCCTAAAAACAGGGACATATCTCTGTTTTCCTGATTTAATCTAGAATCATAACATAACACTTAGTTATCACTTTTTCACTCTCCTTTAATCTGAAAAGCTAAAGTCCTTATCTTTCATGACCTTGACTTTTTAAAGTCTACAGGCTATTTATTTTGTAGACTGGCCCTCTGCTTAGGTTTATCTATTTTTTTGTTTTGATCAGGTTATCCACCTTTTGACAGGAATATCAGAGAGAAGATGCGTTCCTCTCAGTGCAGCATATCAGGAGGCATATGATGTCATTTTTGTTCCATTACTACTGATATGAACTTTTTTTTATCATTTGTCAAGTTTCTCTACTATAAGGTTACTATGTTTTCCCTTTTTAACTGTTAAGTATCTATTTCCAGTCTGTATAAAAACCTTGTTTTTCATCAAATCTACTAGTTTCATCATCTGTTAGTGATTCTTATCCAAAGCAATTGCTATTATTGTGGTTGCCAAATTATGTTTTGGGAATCCCATAATTTCTTTTATAGACAGTATGTCAATTTTCTTTCTTTTTTTTGAGTTGGGGTTACTCTGTCCCCCAGGCCGGAGTAGACTGCAGCCTTAACTCCTGTGCTCCTGTAATCCTTCCGCCTCAGCCTCTACAGTAGCTGGAAGTACAGTTACACACTACCATGCCCAGCTAGTTTTCTACAGAGACAAGGTCTCACTATGTTGTCCAGGTTGGTCTGGAACGTTTGCCCCAAGCAGTCCTCCCACCTCTGCCTCCCAAAGTGCTAGGATTACAGGTATGAGCCACTATGCACAGTTTCAGTTTTCTACTCTGGAAAAGCTTTCCTTTCTGCCCTGTTTACTAATTACTCATTTACATCAGTGATGACTTACAAATTTATATTTCATTCTATGATTTATAATTATTATTATTTGTTTTGGTGCTCAAATTGTTCGAGTTGTGCACACACGCATGCTCTCACATCCAGATCTGCTTCTCTATACCACTTAGATATATTAAAATTATATTTAGATATATCTTAAAAGTTAAAGTTTCTCAGGAAAGCCTTTGCTTGAAAAAAAGAAAAAAGTTGATTAATGAGCCCATTCCTCTTTCTCCTTATTCGTTTATGAATAAGTATTAAGAATGTTGACTAAAAGCTGAGGACCCAGAATCTTAACTCTTCTTCCCACCTGCTGTGACTTCCTGATATACCGAGCCACTTGAAGCTTCTAAGTAATCAAAGATTTTAAATATCTTTTATTACAATTAATTTTTACGTGCAAGTTTTAATTGAAACATGCTGAAGTTTTAAAATAAAGAGGGTAAAGAAAGACAACTGAAGCTAAAATTGTTGTAAAAAGTACTACTTATAAGACTCAGGTAAGTTCTTGGCCAGAGCTGTGGAGACGAGACACTCTCACAGCTGAGTCGTACCAGTTCTCTCCCCTATAGCAGACTAGAGCAAGCTAATAAATAAATCAGTTGAGAGAATGGCTCCTGTTACTCTTGCACATGTTGTACTCTGTGATTTCCAGTCATAACAGTGTATGGGAAAGACATGGCAAGATATCTTCATTATACTCTACTGTGTTCAAAAGACTTCTTTCATTTAACCATATGAATATCTCTGAATCCTCTCTTGCTAAGTGATCAAACACTGAAGTCTATTTTATGAATCAAGTTTCTGTTTAACTTATTTAATGCTGACTTAACTAAAAATTCAATGTTCTTATATAATTCAGATACCATAAATTCATCCTTTTAAGGAGAGCAATTCAATGATTTCTTTCTTTCTTTCTTTTTTTTGAGTCGTTCAAGCTGGAGTGCAGTGGCACGCTCATGGCTACTGCAGCCTCCGACCTGCTGGGCTCAAGCTATCCTTCCGCCTCAGCTTTCCAAGTAGCTGGGTTACTAAAGGTGCATGATGCCACACTTGGCTAATTTTTAAAATTTATGTCTCTCCAAGTTGCCCAGGCTGGTCTTGAACTCCTGAGCTCAGGCAATCCTCTGGCCTCAGTCTCCCAAAGTGCTGGAATTACAGGTATGAGCTACCGTGCCTGGCCCCAATAATTTTGAGTATAGTTATAGAACTGTTCAATCATTCCCATTTTACAGCATTAGAAACTCTTCAATACCTTAAACAGAAGCTCTATATCCTTTAGCAGTCACTCCTTATTTCTCCAACTGCCCCCACAACCATCACACTACTTTTAGTCTCTACAAATTTGCTTACATATTCTGGATAATTCATATAAATAGAATCATATACGTCATCTTTAGTGACTGGTTTCTTTGACCTAGAACATTGTTTTCGAGGTTCCTCCATGTTGTAGCATATAGTAGTACTTAACTGCTTTTTATTTTATTGCTGAATAATATTCCAAGAATATAGCACATTTTGTTAATCCTGTTATCAGCTGATGGACACTGGGCTTTTTTCAGCTTGTTGGCTGCTCTGAACACTGGTACAAGTTTTGTATGTTTTCAATTCTTTGGAGTGGAATTGCTGGATTATATGTTAACTCTTTGTTAACTATTTTTTTTAAAACTGCCAACTGTTTTGTATACCGGCTATAACATTTCAACCCCTCTATCAATATACACATACCAATTTTTTCTGTATTTACTGGACACTTGTTATTGCCTTTTTTTTTTTTTTTTGAGTTGGAGTCTCACTCTGTCACCCAGAATAGAGTGTAGAGCACGCTCCCAGCCACCACAGCCTTGATCTGCTGAGCTCCGGCGATCCTTCCACCTCAGCCTTCCAAGTAGCCAGAACTACAGATGCATGTTACCATGCCCAGCTAATTTTTGATTTATTGTAGAGACAAGGTCTTGCTAAGTTGCCCCAGTGGGTCTCAAACCCGTGGGCTCAGGCAATCCACTCGCCTCGGTCTCCCAAAGTGCTTGGATTACAGGCTGAACCACCAAGCCCAGCTGCCTGTCGTTTTTTTTAGCCACCCTAGTAGGTGGAAAGTGCTATCTCATTGTGGTTTTTTATGTTCTGGGTATTTGTAGTTAATTTGTATTTCTCTATACTGTTTATGTTTTAAGACATTTTGTAAAGAAGGCTAAAAGAATGAAAGTCTACTATTTTCAAAGAGCACTATGGTCACAAGGAAAGGAAATATCCTGGGGACCATAAATCTTTCAACAGTACAAAAGGAAATGAAGTCAAAACAATGTAAGTTAGACATATAAACTGTTCTCTGAAAATTGACAGACACGTCATTTCCATAAAAAACCAGGAGGTAAATACATAACTTAGGGATATTCTGAGGTCTCAAATACTGTGCAGGTCCAAAATATATTTACAGTTTCTTGAGTACTCTCAGCTTTCTCTTCTACCGGCATCATAAAACAGACTCTAGGCAAGGTACATGCAAAAGTTTCTCCAGGAGTCTGTGAAAACAACTGTTACATTCAGGTGGATTCTTTTTTTTAAATTCAGAGTGTCACTCTGTTGCCCAGGCTGGAGGGCAGTGGCATGCCAACAGCCACTACAGCCTCGACCTGCTGGGTTCAGGTGATCCTTCCACTTCAGCTTTCCTAGTTGCTGGAACTACAGGCATGTGCCACCATACCTGGCTAATTTTTCCTGATTTATTGTAGAGGAGGGGTCTACCCAAGTTGCCCAGGCTGGTCTCAAACCCATGGGCTCAGGCAATCAATCCTCTCACCTCAGACTCCCAAAGTGCTGGGATTATACACATCAGCCACTGAGCCCAGCCCAGTTGGATTCTTAAGTGGCTCAATAATAGGTTAAATACAAACCTGCATCTGGGTAATCAATTACAGTAGAGTGCATGAGACTCACTGGGAGACAACAGTGTGTAGGTAAATTAAAAATGAATGAGTAGGCCGGCCTTCGTGGCTCAGCCTGTAATCCCAGCACTTTTGGGGGGCCAAGGCTAGTGGATTGCCTGAGCCTGCGGGTTCGAGACCCACCTGGCAACTTGGGGAGACCGCGTTTCTACAATAAATCAAAAATTAGCCGGACATGGTAGCACACACCTGTAGTTCCAGCTACTTGGAAGGCTGAGGTAGAAGGATCGCCAGAGTCCAGCAGGTCAAGGCTGTGGTGGCCGGGAGCATGCCACTGCACTCCAGTCTGGGTGACAGAATGAGACTCCAACTCCCAAAAAAAAAAAAAAAAATGAGTAGAAATTTTCTACCATTTATTAACATACCACTGTGTCAAAAGTAAAAACTTGGCCGGGCTCGGTGGCTCAACCTGTAATCCCGTGCTTTGGGAGGCCGAGGTGAGTGAATTGCCTGAGCCCGTGGGTTCGAGACCCGCCTAGGCAACTTGGCGAGACCTCATCTCCATGATAAATCAAAAATTAGCCGGGCGTGGTAGCGTGCGCCTATAGTTCCAGCTACTTGGAAGGCTGAGGCAGAAGGATCACTGGAGCCCAGCAGGTCGAGGCTGCGGTGGCCAGGAGTGGCCACTGCACTACAGTCTGGGCGACAGAGTGAGACTCCAACTTAAAAAAAAAAAAAAAAGTAAAAACTTGTGATGCACATTTTTAAAAAACAAATCTTAACTGCGAGTAAAAATCACAGCAGTGGGAGACTAGTGGAGAACTGGGTCAGGTTCTCTGATGCTTGGTAGAGGGTTATCTACACAAACCATGAAACTCACAGAATTGTAGGGGTCTCCTAACCTAGTAATTCTCAATCGTGGGCAATACTCCTCATATTCCTTACCCTCTTACAACTAGGGATATTTAGAAATGTATGAAGATGTTTGAAGGCTATTATATGTCTGAAGCCACGCTGGCATTCAGAATGCAGGAATATAAAGTCCTTCAAGGAGCAGGACTATACAATGCAAGAACCATCTCATCTAACATCCTAGTAGCCTCTCCCCAACATAAACGGAAAAAAAATCCCAGAAAAATAAATTAACCTGTCTAAATTCCCAGTTAACTGTAAAATCCATAAGAAAATTCAATTTTCTGATTCCCAACTGGGTGTGCCTGTGTGAGGACACTATAAAAGTTATTTATTGTACAAAGACTACATTGTTTTCAGATAATAATCGAGGTTGTTATTCAGTTTTCATTATGATGAAACTTAGGTTAATATGGGTTCCAACAGAGAATGAACAAGTGAGGGAAAGAATCCATCAGATGTAAACCGTATTTCATACTTTTCCTAAATAAGGGCATTGCTTGCAGAAACATCAGGACTGTTAATACAACAGCCTGTGCTGCTGGGTCATTGCCCATTGAGAAACTGTATCAGACCAATTACACTCTGTTCTTTTTATTAATCCAACTACCTCCAAGTGTCTGCCCTGGTTTTACCTTTGATTAATTTGATTTAGTTAGTACTCACTGTCCTCCTTGCCTAAATGAGAGTCATTTAAAAACATGTGTCCCTTCCCATTGGTAAAAGAGCTATATAACACTTCCAGAAAGAGACCCCCTTTCCCAGGGCTCTCTGTGCTGCATGTGGCCATGGAGCCATTCCAGTTGACACTAGGCTATAAGTCCAGGTACGATTCCTTGCTCAACTGCCTAATTTAACAGTCTTCTAGGAAGTATTAGGTTACCAGATATCTTGTACCCTATTTTTCTTGTTAACTTCTTTAATTTTAAAAAATCTGCATCATTTTTCTAAACCAGATGTTCCACAAAACACAATAAAATTTTATCCTGTTTTGAAAGTTATAGTGACAGAAAGGAATATGTTCCCAAGTCTAGTAGAGAATGTCTCCACAGGTTTAATCCTCGATGTCAAGCCTATGTAATTTCTCCTCTGATAATATCTGTTTTAAGCCAAGTGTTAAAATAGAAACAACTTGGTCACGATAGAGAAGCCTAATCTCATCCCTCATCCCTCTGATTCTAGGTCTTGGAATAAAAATATTTTAATAATATTTTCTAGTGAGTAGGCCACTTCTTAAACTACAAAATATTCTTGGTTTCACTTTTATTCCTGTGACTGACTTGTGACACCCTCACACTCACACCCTCCCACTGCTACACCAAACTCCTTTAGTGAAACTAAGATAAGGATGTTATCTGTTTGAGCCCAAAAGGACTAGAAATGCAACTAAAAAAAGATGGTCTTGGTTGATCAATCTCTTACTTATTGGGAGAGGTATCCAGAAAACTAGTTCTCCAAGAGTACCATCAGCTGTAGCTAATCACAGTGACAGTTATAAAAAAGACACCCAATTGTAAGTCACAATCAATTTTGTGGAACTGTCCCATGAATAAGAGGCAAATTGTGGAAATTAGAAGTGTGGACTGACTGCCTGGATTCAAACACTATTCCACAGTTGACCTTGGACATGATGTTTAACCTTTCTGTGCCTCAATTTCCTCAGCTATGAACTGGGAATGAAAATAGTCTGTACCTCATAGCAGTGATTGTAAAGATTCAGTAAGTTCTTATAAACTATCAGATTATTGCCTGGCATATGATAAGTTCTAATCCCTACCAGCTATGGAGGTACTCTTCCAAATATGAACTGACAGGGTTTCTTCTCCTGTGCCCTTTTTGAGGAGGTGCTTCTATCACTTGTGCAAGAGAAGGTTGAGATTCATACTCAGCTGAGAGTCCCCTGACTGGTAGAAAGTCCAGTCTGATGGTATGCAGTTTTAGAGAATTATTTTATTTAAAGTGTTTCCCCCACAGGGAGCTGACTGATATGCGCCCTGCTTCTTGCACCCCATTTCTGTTGGTTTACACGGTCTGAATAGCTCCTGGGCCTGGCTGGTAACTGCAGAGATCGGATCTCCTTTGTATAACTAGGCAGACATACTTCAGAGGTATCTGGATCTCCATTTAACTTGATCATCCACTCCAGCTAAATTAATTTCTTTTCCACTAACACACACTTAATCTTTGTGTTAGTCAACCAATCCTATGTACATACAACGACCTAGGAGAATCTGCTTTGTATAGGATGACCATAAAGTCATGTCAGGGCCTTTGAAGAAGCTATAAACTCAATCTCTAACATGTCAACAGAATCACAGTTAAGCAGAGTTTATTTTCCAAGGGGTTGAGAGGGCATGATTGTTTGAACTTTTTCCAGTATGTTCTCAACCTATCCTGAAAAGGATGATTGAAAGACCTGGGCCCTGACAATGATAGGAAGGGGCTGTCTTCAAGCCAAACATGGTCGTTTACCCATTAAAGCAATATTTTACAGTGACATTTTGAAATAGATAATATTACATGGAAAGAAACATTGGCCAGAGTGCAGATGGTACTCTTCTCTCAGGAATCCTGACGTCAACATTTTTACACTGAGCACTTTGAAGGTAAACAGGGGTCAGCTGCTCTGGAAGGGACAAAGGCATCTCTTGGAAACTTTAACACATAAATACCACTGCCTCCTCACTGTTAAGATGATGAATACACCCATAAGCATTCTTCCTTCCCCTTTGCATGAATGTCTTTTATTCCTGCTACCTGCTAAATTAAGGGACTCCAACAAATGGCACTCAAAATGAAAGCCTAAAAGGATATAGATTATTGTCAACAACTTTCAATTTAGTTGAATTTCCAACTCTGAAAAGATCTTAGGGAAAACTTACAAACTTTTAAAGAGGTTCACATCTGTTTAACATTGGCCTGAGGCTTTTCAGTCTGATATCTGTCACTCTACTGGACAGTAGAGAAACTTAATAATTTTGACGGCCAACTTCATTTATTTGGGATACTAACAGAGGGTATGCCTCAAAAAGCACTTCCTTATACTCGATCAAAGCCATATGAGTGTCACATCAAAAATCTCAGAAATGTAGGGTAGAAACCATGCTCTGTCAGCGTGACTAGTAAGTAATTTCTAGGTTATATGGTCCAGTTCTGAAAGCACAGATCATGGGCATAAGTCAGTGAGTTTGGCACCAAGGAAAAAAGAAAATACAGCAATTAAACCTACAAACAGAAGAAACCACAGTGCTAATATTAAAGAAGTCAGTCTGGATTACTGAGACAGGCCAGTCTAGAAAATACATGCCTTTGGTCACATACTATTATTTGATTTAAAAAGCAAGGTGTTTATGTGTAAAATCACTGACAATTACAACTAAAAAAATACATAACTTAAATCTCTTTTCTTAATGATGGCAAATTGAGTGCATCACTGTCATTCACAAAGGCCACATATGTGCTCACAGGGCTTCTGTAAAGTACAAAACCCAGGATTAAACTGGGAAGGCATGAGTCTTGAAACACTAATTTCATATTCAATTAGAAGAAGACCATACAGGTCCTTTTAAAAATAAAAGGGTTTTGTTTTTGAAAGATCAAAGGGTTACTGGTGTTGAAACTAGTGTGCCAAGGATGTATCAGTAAAGGACTAATTATACATAATTACACATGAATCTTCTAATTATTGAAAAGGAGATCAATCTGCTTTTGCATACAACACATATTATACAAACGCTGAGTAAAATTGGACAATGGATGCAAGTGTGTATATAAGTGCCTTATGAACTCAAAGATATGTCGAATGATTAACACTGTGTAATATAAAGACTCAGAATTATAAAAATCAAGTGTGTCTCTGTCTAGGTAAAAAAGCATATGGAGAATCAGTCCTGAGAGGTAAGCAGGCTAACAGAATGCATTTAAAACATTCTTCTTTTAGCTTCACCTTAAGTGCTTGCTCGGTCATTTGAGGATCCATCTTAACTTTCTGTATAAGTTTTAAGGATCATTCTGCAAAGTTTACTTTGAGCTTTTATTAGCGGCAGTGCAGAAGAAAAAAGAGGCGGGGGGGAGGGGGTGTACCAGTGCTCACATAAACAAACTCTACAAATGAAAAAAGCCAGTTCCTAAACTTTCCAAAACCATTTTGAAAAAACTTACATTTAAAGATCAGACATAGACCACAATAGGCGTCTGAGTATATTTTTGTAGCCCTGTTTCTGCTCTCTAGTTTAGTAATAAATCCCCACTCCAACAGGATCCAGCAAAGTCTTCCACACTGTGTGTGCACCACACTGTATGTGCACAACCACGTTTAGGTAATGTTAACGACATAGAATACCAAGAGGAAGCAGAAAAAGTGTACATTCCAGTTAATCTTTTTTTAATCCACAGATATCACTATCTTGATCTAGTTACTGATTTTATAACCAAATAACCAGATAATAATAATTCTGCAGAAAGAAAAGGCTGTATTGCATTTTTTTTTTTCTTGAGTTGGAGTCTCACTCTGTCACCCAGACTGGAGTGCAGTGGCTGCTCCTGGCCACTGCAGCCTCGACCTGCTGGGCTCCGGTGATCCTTCCGCCTCAGCCTTCCAAGTAGCCGGAACTATAGGCGCGCGCTACCACACTCGGCTAATTTTTGATTTATTGTAGAGGTGAGGTCTCACCAAGTTGCCCAGGCGGGTCTCGAACCCGCAGGCTCAGGCAATCCACTCACCTCGGCCTCCCAAAGTGCTGGGATTACAGGCTGAGCCACCGAGCCCGACCTGCATTTTTTAAAATAAAATATTTTTATAAGTCAATGGCTTTATATCTTCAACTTTATTGAGGATAAAAATGGGTCATCCATTCCAGCGAATTATGTATTGGTCCATAAAGTTGTTTACTAACACCACTACAGATAAATTGATCCATGAGGAGTGGGAAAATAAACTCTAATGAATTCAGTAAAAATAGAGAAATAAGGAAAAAGGGCAAATTTGCTACTCAAATCTTTAAAAAAACAAAACAAAAAACATCTCTAACATACACTGTCAAATGGCTTATAAGTTTCTTCCAACCAAGAATTTGGGGCTTAGGCATGAGATAGTTAAAAAGAATATAAACAGTCAAGTCCAAATTTAGGAAGTTCACTGCAAAATACTTTCCATACTGCACAGGAAGCCAAAACAAAGTAAGGCAAAACCTATCTCAATTCTAAGCAACTAAAATCAGTGCTCTTCTTCCACCCTAATGCATCCTTGCAAGACCACTTACTGGTGTTCTAACCAGGCTGAGGCAGAGGGTGAATTTCCCCTTTCTGCAAAAAGGATTGTCTACACTAAACTCTCAGAATCTCACTGGCTGCTAAATAAAACAGATGATAATGAATGGATTTGGGATCTTTGTTGAAAATAGAGACTCAATGGGAATTTGAAATGAAAAGAGATGTGCACAACTAGCAAAGTAGAATTAAAGAGAGATGAGGGTGTGCTTGTTTGGCTTACAATATTTATATGCTTGAGAATATTAAGGACAATACTGCAACCATGTTTTTCCGAAGAGCTCCAGGAAGGACAGATGAATCCACTTACCAACAATTATAAATCAATGTTTAGAAATACTCTGAACCCAATGGAATTTGGGATTTCACAAAAATTATTTTAAAACCAGTCTATAAGAAGGAAGACTTTAGGAATACAAAAACCAGTTGTTTGTGACAGTTATCAATACATTCATCTTCAACGTTCTAACCATTTACTGAGTGCCAGTGGCTTTAAAAATATCCATCTCGCTGAGCTCAATGGCTCACACCTGTAATGCCAGCACTTTGGGAGGCAGAGGCGAGCAGATTGCCTGAGCTCAGAGATTCAAGACCAGGTAATTTGGTGAGACCTCGTCTCTACAATAAATCGGAAAATTAGCCAGGTGTGGTGGTGCACACCTGTAGTTCCTTCCAGCTACTTGGAAGGCTGAGGCAGAAGGATTACCTGAGTCCAGCAGATAGAAGTTGCAGTGGCTGTGAGCATGCCACTGCACTCTGGCCTGGGCAACAGCGTGAGACTCCAACTCAAAACAAATACACATACAAATAAGAATATCTAACTCATTTAATTTGATCCTCTTACCCTTTAATGAAGTCATTACCAACAACGCAGTAAGAAGAGGAAAATTGAGGCCTGAAGAGGAGACCCAAACCATTAGTGGCAGAACCTGGACTTAAATCAGTTCAATTTGACACCTCCACAAGCGGATATCGAGAGGATATACTTTAACTGTTTTGCTCTTAGCCTCAATTTAGAGAGGTGGTGCCTTTTTACAGGTGTAAACTCACTAACAACACTTAACGTTATCCACAAATACATAAAACCACCCTAATACATCACATACACAGTATTTTCTTTTTAGTTGGAGTCTCACTCTGTTGCCCAGACTGGAGTGCAGTGGCCGCTCCCGGCCACCGCAGCCTCGACCTGCTGGGCTCCGGTGATCCTTCCGCCTCAGCCTTCCAAGTAGCTGGAACTACAGACGTGCGCTACCACGCCCG
>CAUYQG010185738.1:0-15546 GCA_963574415.1 Tarsius wallacei
GCCTGTAGTTCCAGCTACTTGGAAGGCTGAGGCGGAAGGATCGCCGGAGCCCAGTAGGTCGAGGCTGCGGTGGCCGGGAGCGGCCACTGCACTCCAGTCTGGGCGACAGAGTGAGACTCCAACTCAAAAAAAAAAAAAAAACAAGAAGAATGAACATCTTTTCGCATTTCCTCATGTATCTATTCATTCAACAAATATTGATCCTCCAGTCCAGGCACTAAGCTAGGTGTAGGCTGATCACTGAGACAGATATAGTGCCTGACACATGAAAGTCCGATTCTAATCATACAGGCACTAATGCAGCAGGCACTACAAGGGGGCAAAGGGCCTGTTTGAAGGAAGTCACAGAAGAGGGCTCCGGGGGAAGGCAACAGGCCCAATCTGTGGAGGCCATGGAGGACTTTGTGGAGGAAGCAGCATCTGGCTAAAACATAAAAGGAGACTGTGAACTTGTCAGATAAAAAGGTAGGGAAACAGGAGAAAATAATATGTGCCCAGCTACAAGAAGATACAAGGTGTGTTTGGGAGATGGAATGAGGTTCACAGGGCTGAAGCACAGAGCCAGGGAGGGGCTGGGAATAAGAACAAAACTGAAAGTGAGGGACAAAAATACTAGCTAGGTGGCTCTGGGGAGTGAGAGACGTGTGTGTGTGTGTGTGTGTGTGTGTGTGTGTGTGTGTTTACATGCATTTCAAACCCATTTATTCAAATAGGTACACAAAGAAAACGTCTAATGGAAAACAAGATAAACCTAGAAGTCCTAAGAAATCCTGTAATAATTTTTAAAAATCTGAATAATCATTAAGTAACTATTAAAATTATATTGTATATACCAGTGAACTACTTGAAAATCAGAGAGCATGAACTTTTTTTTTTTTTTGAGTCGGAGTCTCACTCCGTCGCTCAGGCTGGAGTGTAGTGACATGCTCACAGTCACTCCAGCATCGACCTGCTGGGCTCCGCCAATCCTTCTGCCTCAGCCTTCCAATAGCTGGAACTACAGGCGCATGCTACCATACCCGGCTAATTTTTTAATTTATTGTAGAGACGAAGTCTCGCCAAGTTGCTGGGGCTGGTCTCGAACCCGCGGGCTCAGGCAATCCACTTGCCTTGGCCTCTCAAAGTGCTGGGATTGCAGGCTGAGCCACGGAGCTGGCCCATGTACTTATTTTTAAGGTACTATGCCTTACACTGCCCCTACCTCCAAGACATAAGACCTCATTATTTTAAACAGCTTTGGCTATAACTTTAACAATCAAAAAACAATGTTTTTCTTTTACTCTCAATAGTCTATCTCTACATTACTCTAATCAGACAATTCCCTGACCATGCTACTTGCCCTGTAATCTTAGGCAAGTCATTAACCTCTCTGAGTCTCTGTTTCCTCTAAAGAGACCCAACTCATAGGGTTACTGTGTGTATCTGGTAAGACAATGACTGAGTTGGTACTGCAATTTTCATTTTACTGAAGACACAGAGAGGTGATATGACTTGTACCAGACCATGCAGCCAGCAGAGAGCAGCCTTCAGACTTCACACCAGGCCTCTGATTTATCCTGCATTGGGTTCTCTTTTCTGTCAGTTTTTTTTGGAGGTGACTTTTAATGGTTAATATAATTAAATTTCAACTAAGATGGCATTTCTTCATACCGTAGAAAGAATAAAGTTCTCAAATAAAGGGAAAATAAAAGGGGACAGGGCAATAATAATAACTAACAAAAATAGCACCAACTGAGCACTTTAAGTGGGTAAATTGTATGGTATGTGAATTATATCCCAATAATACTGTTACAAACAAAAAAGAAAAATAGCAGTGGCAGTGGATGAGAAGTGAGTAATGTGGCAATTAGAAATGGTATGATTTTGAGGAAGTTAAATTTTGTTGCTCCATCTTCCTACCTGTAAAATAGAGATGCCATTACCTGCATTGCCTTTACCAAGGAATGGGGATAAAACCAAATCCTAAGTGGTAAAGTATGCCGTGATGCATGTATGGCTCTACGATGTTAGGACAACACTAAAAATTAACTTGAGAATGAAGGAACACAATTCCTTCTGTCCTGATGACCCATATCTCCTGAAATGTATAGGAGAAGTCCATGCCCACTGCAAGCACCTGTTCATGAGATCATTCCTTCTCAAAATACTGAAGTCACTGAAATAGCAGCAGCAGGGAGTTCTGGAACACACAGATTACGCGAGCTTGCTCCCCCGCGGCACAGTGACCACATAGTCAAGAGGATTCGTTCTCCAAATCCAGGGCTTCCTAATCCATGAACACAACTGGTTGGTGGAGAGCTCTGCTCTACCAGTCACATGGGCCGAAGAATCAAAATAAACACAAGTGTGGCCAGAGTAACCCAAGCCTAGAGCAGAATCTTGGTCTACTCAGGCACACACACGACACCAGGCTCGGAAACAGACCTCTTTCAAATTTCCTTCCTGTTTTATGAAGGAAATGTGAAATGAGTTGTTACTTGCTTTCTCTTTCATTAGGAATACTGTTTCTGCTTTCCAAATTCCTGATTTAGTGGTTTCCTAACAATGAAGCATCCATACCAAGGGCTGGATACCAGCAAAGACAAACATGATTTTTTTCCACTGTGTTTAAAAGACAAAGGCCATTTTGGCCCTAATTCCTACATAGTGGCAAGCTTAAAATCAAGACATTTAGCTCACAGTCAGGTCCAATAAATCAGAGGAAAAAAATTAATGGGTGAGCATGCCAAAATGTAACCATGGTAACACCACAGATGCGTCAAGAAATGGTGTGCTCATTTGCTGCGTCCCCATTTCTTAAATTGGAATCTAAGTAGGGGAAAAAATTACACAGAGAACAATCATGATTCTGCAATTACTGAATTCTGCAAAACTGCATTCAACCTGCCGTACTACAACTTCAGAGGCAGCTATCATGCAGCTACAGAAACAGCCCTAGATGATGTAAGAATTCAAAAGATCCATATTTGCCACTTACCGGTTACTTAATCTCCCTGAGACTTAGTTTCCTCATCTGTAAAATGGGTGTTAAAGACCCTAATCTCAAAGCATTACTGCAAAAGTAAAGCTTGACAATGTCGAAGAGGCAGGAAATGGTGAACTCAGGAGACCAGGCGCCCTGGTCACTTTTAGCCTCGATTTTATTGGCTTATCTTAGTGCCTCCGTTTCTTAATCTATAAAAAGAGAATAATTCCCACCCTACACATACGATTCACATAAGGAATTATTGTGAGGATATTAGTAGGATTACAGTTTTCAACCCTAATGCTGAAAGACTAAAAGAACTGAAGGCCACAAATTCACATGAGGACATTATCACAAACTTCTCTGTCAAATGCAGCTTGGCCACTCTGTGGACAGAGGCAACCTTGGGGTCCTGTCCTGAGTTACTTGCAGTAAACCTCTTTTCCTCTCAGATTCTGTTTTATTAATGAGTAAAATGGAGGGCTGTGGGGGCTATTCGAGAATCTGATATCTCAAAGTCACCCTCTAGACATACAGTTCAAGTCTTTGCAAATCTGTAGAATGCTTCAGATTAGTTCTGCTTATTATTTTACAGTAGTATCAGGAAACATTAGCACTCTAGCACATCACTTGCAAGATTTTTTTTTAAAGAAAACCATTTATAGCAAACAAATCACAGCAATAAGCAGAGTACCTTGAACATTAAATTATCCCTCCTTTCTTTTGCTGGTTAAAAATGATACTTCTAGAAAAAACTCTTTCAAACTTTGAAGGACTGCATAATAGAGAAGATAAAGAAAAATTCTAAGCAATAAAACCAGAATCATTCTTTCTTCTTATTTTGAAAGAAATTAAACCAATGCACGTCCTCCCAGAATTCATACCTTATGATTAGCTGGGTAGGGACACAGTGTGGCAAAGCACAATGATACTTAGCTACAATTGAACTGTCAATTTATCTACCTGTAGACAGACAGACTGACTGACTGACTCCCTTCATTCCCTTAATACAAAAAAATCTGCTTTCAGAGTCCCTATGTTCTATGTCTTGCTTTCTCAGATTTAGTCTGATCTAGTGGTTTTGGAGATCTGGGTTTTTAAATACGTAGAAACCATTTTTTCAGACAGGATTATACAAGCAATCTTGATTTACAAATCTGACACAGCTGGCCCAAAGGAGAAGCATGGGGAGGAAGGGGAAGTCCACTGAGGTGTTTCCTCCACTAAGGGGTCATTAGGGACCCGCTGGCTCCACAGAGGTCAGTCTAAAGGCCTCTGACCCAGTCAACTCCATCAATATGACAGTGATGGTTAACATTCATGGAGGCATACACCATGCCCATATTTAACAAAATGCATTCTGTGCTTCATCTCATTCGCTCCTCATGGCAGCTCTATGAAGCTAGTATCATTGCATGGTCTTTCCACTAATAAGAAAAGTGCACCTTATAAAGGACAGATAATTTGCCCAGCATTGCAAACCAGTAAGTGGCAGAGCCGGGACTAAAACCCAGGCACACCATGACACTGTGCTGTTTGTCCCGTGGTAAATCATAATCCGCTTGATTCATGGAGTCAGCTCTGTGGGCAAGCCACCAAGTGCTCCAGAACCAGCTGTTGAGCACTTCTTCCCCCTCGACTTTTCACATATACCTCAGCAGTAAGACACCCAAGACTGGCTACTTACAAGGCACAGCATGGCGGTAAAGGTTATCCCTTATGGTCTGCTGGAGCTCATGATCAGGAGACCCTTTCTGGAAGCGCTGATTGAGAAAATGCCGCAGGTCCTTGTTCAGCCTTCCTCCTGCAGGAAATATATGAAATAGATAAGACACAACAGAGAAAGAGTGTCCGAGAGCTGGGTGCAAGGAAGCCACACAAAGTAGGTCTATCAGCAGCCCTCCATCATCAGAGGACGTACTTTAGATATTTCTCTGCATGGGGTGAAGGCAAGCAGGAATGTAATGAAGATAAAACAGCACTGAGACAGCATTCATTTGAGGTCCTATCTCACATAATACTAGAAGACCAAAATAACTAAGACTTTAAACTAGGCTATTAACATTTAAAATATGAGATAGACACTCGCAGACACTATTAATGGAAGAGTAAATAGCTGGAACCTTAAAAAAGACAATCCAGCAACAACCATCAAATTATAAAATGTTCTTTGACCAGGGATTCAATCAGTAGGAATTTACCCTACAGGTATACTTGTAAAAGCCTGTTCAAATCTACAGGGTTGTTTATTATAGCATTTTTATAACAGTAAACAAATAAAAACAAACACCTGGAAACAACCAAAAGGGAATGATTAAATAAAGCACATTTCATCCATAACTACTCTGCATAAGCTAGATTTTCATGAGTTGAGAATGGGGGGGGGGGATGTAGAGTCATGTATAATGTTTGATTCCTTTTGTATAAAAAATAATTCAGAAAAGGAAAAACTGTATCAACAGAAGGAATCATAAAGTTTTAACAGCAATTTCCTTTAGGGAAAAAAAAAACAAGTTGGGAGAAATAAAGAAGGAGACTTCACTCTTCATTCTATAAACAGACAGATAGATAGATACATCTCCCCACCCTGTGTTGCTTTACAAACACAACATACATATTGCTTTTCTATTATTGTTGTTGTTTAGCCATACTTATCTGAGTGAGTCTATGTGTTTACTTCTTTGCAATTTTCTACACTTAACAGAACAAAAGAGAAGCTAAAAATATTACATTGTTACAAAAATGTGTCATAGAAAAGAGACACATTTTTAAAAATCATAATCACAAATTACAGTCTACAGGATCAACAGACAGCTTATAGATCAACCTAGCTAACATTACTCTTAAAGAAGAAAGATGCTTCAATGACAGCTAAAAATAACAAGGCTGAGACTGTCCTTCCATTTTTAGATAAGATACAAATTAGGTAAGAGCATTTTTAGCCTTAGAGAAACAATGCAGCAATCCAGTAACCACATGAGCTACAAAACTCATGTCTTCAGATTGTAACTACCCCATGGTCATAAAGAATACATCATGAGGATGACAGTGATGGTTAAGATGATGATATTTCCTACCTAGGGCAGAAAACTACAGATCTTTATTTTAATATCACATTCGAAATAAGATTTCTGGTTACAGCTGCTCGTTTTGAAATAAGCTAGTAAAACCCAATTTGAGCTATTTTATTTGAGCTGTATTATACAAGTAAGGTTTTAAGTGGCCAAAAGGAAAATACGTATATTCGAATCAATCTTAGGTCATTCAAACATTTATCAAATATTTACTGAATGAAAACAAACATCTGCCCAACCCCACAAATCCACTCAAAATGGGCACAAGGTTTAACTAGAGAGTTCACAAAGAAATAAATATACATGACTGGCCACTAAACTCATGAAAAGACGTTATGCATCATTAGTTTTCATAGAAAAACAAATTAAAATCACAATGGGATCCCACTTGAATAGCAAAAATAAAAAAGGCTGACAATATCAAGCATTGGCAAAGTTGTAGAGTAACAGGAACTCTTATATACTGCTAATGGGCATAGAATATTGTTCATCTTCGTGGGAAAACAAGTTGGCAATATCTTATAAAATTATACCTTCAAGCCGGGCTCGGTGGCTCAGTCTGTAATCCCGCACTTTGGGAGGTTGAGGTGAGTGGATTGCCTGAGCCCGTGGGTTCGAGACCCGCCCGGGCAACTTGGCGAGACCTCATCTCTACAATAAATCAAAAAATCAGCCGGGTGTGGTAGCACGCACCTGTAGTTCCAGCTACTTGGAAGGCTGAGGTGGAAGGATCGCTGGATCCCAGCAGGACGAGGCTGGGTGACCGCAGCCTCAACCCGCTGGGCTCCGGCGATCCTTCCACCTCAGCCTCCCAAGTAGCTGGAACTACAGGTGCGTGCTACCACACCCGGCTGATTTTTTGATTTATTGTAGAGATGAGGTCTCGCCAAGTTGCCCGGGCGGGTCTCGAACCCACGGGTTTATGCAATTCATTCACCTCAGCCTCCCAAGGCGCAGGATTACAGGATGAGCCACCGAGCCCGGCTGAATGAAGGGTTTCTACCCTATGTCTATACATGGGGTGGAGGGAGGTCTATACATGGGCCTCTATATTATTTTTTACACCATCCTGTAAATACATAATGTTTTCAAAGTAAGTTTTGAGAAAGGGAGAACACAAGGGAACTTTTTGGAGGAGACGCCAATACAAGTGTTTCTTGATTGTGGTAGTAATAACATTTTTTATGTTTGTCAAAACTCAAAGAACTGGACACATTGAGTATGTTTTGTTACATGTACATTACATTGCAATAAAAATTAATTTCAAAAGTTTAACAATATACAATGATTGAATGAGTGCTATGTGCTAGGCACTGTTCTAGATGCTTTGTTCTCTACTTCCCATTAGAGAACTGAACCCAAAGAAAAAGAGAGTAAATTGGAGTACTTAAGACAGGCCTAACTTTGTGTGGATGGAAAAGAAAGGGGAGAGAATGCTTTCCCACTGTTGGTGGAAGACCTCCAATAAACAAAATTTATTTATAAAAAAAAAAAAAAGGCAGGCCTACATCAGACTCCTGACTCCACTGTTTATTAGCTGGTAAGCCTGAGCACTTCTTTCCTCAGCTGTAAAAACAGAATACTGAGACCAGGCACAGTGGCTCACAACTATAATTCCAGCATTTTGGGAGGCCGAGGCGAGAGGACTGCCTGAGCCCACGTGTTTGAGACCAGCCTGGAGAACTTGGCAAGACCTCATCTCTACAATAAATCAAAAAATTAGCCAGGAATGGTGGCACTTGCCTGTAGTTCCAGCTAGTTGGAAGGCTGAGGCGAAGGATCGCCTGAGCCCAGCAGATCGAGGCTGCAGTGGCTGTGAGCATGCCAATGCACTCCAGCCTGGGTGACAGAGTGAGACTCCAACTCAAAAAAATAAAATAAAAATAGAACACTGATATAATAGTAGCTCCACCACAAGATGATTGTGAGGATTAAATGGGACAATACATTCAGACAGTACTTGGCAAAATGAACACACTCAATGAAGGATGGAAATAATAATGATTATGATGTCAAATGGACATGTGTTGAGGTGAGTGGGGAAAGAACTAAAATCAGTCCAAACATGAACTGTTAATCTTTTTAAAAAAAAAAAAAAAAAAGCACGTAAACACAAAATCTATCCTATTGGTTTAGAAATAAGCATAAACAAAATACAAATCTAGGGGGATATGGAGGAAAGGAAGTGCTTCTGGAAGGAAAAAAAGAAAGAAGGAAAAAGAAAAAAAGAAAAGTCTACTTATGATAAAATGGTATGAACCTATATAAGCTCATTAACAAACATTTAGTGTGTATCTAATGCATCCTAGGCAATATGCTGGAGCTAATGATCAGAAAAAGAAGTCAACTAGTAAATCACTGATGTTTGATAATCATACCTGGCAATTCTAGCCTGAAGTGTAAGGCAATCTAGAGTTTGCTGGTAAACTATGTTTACCTGCAAAATTTCCACTGCCTACCATCTATGGTTTTACATTTCTCTTAGGAAACGACAGTTTTTGACATTAAAAAGACGCTGACAGCTATCATGTGAGCCATGAGTAGCAAAGATGTCTATGATATCCAAACGTACTGCTTGAGTCAAAAGCAAAATTCCAGAGAAGAGTCGAGATATCTCTTTATCACCCAGATAACAAAGATTCATATATTATGATCATATATGGCAACTATCAAGATAAGCCAGGGGTATATACAGTTTGGAAGGCTTAATGTAAGCTCTTGATTTACACTTGAGCTTTATCTGCAAACTAGTCAAGTTAGATAGAGTTTGTGATCATCAAACTAAAACTCCTCTCTACAGCGTATGTACAAAAGGGCAAGATTAACTATGCTGCTGGTTAACATTTATTCTGTGTTCCATGACATTTGGATGTGAAAAGCTTCAACCTTCGCATTCCATTAAGAATACTGTACTTTTTGGCATCGAATTTCAAACTAATTGCCAATTATTCAGGTTACATGTCTATAAATCTTCTCCTAATTGTGAAGGGCAGTAAGCCAATGAAATAATAAATTGTAGACAGAGCGTTTGCCATAGAATCTTCCACTTTCTTTGAAACTCAAGATTTGTTTACAAATGGAAAAGAGAACATAGACCAGGAATACAGTCAGTCATGTGTGCATAATGACATTTTCAGTCAATGATGAACAATATATATCACGATGGTACCATAAGATTATAACACTGTCTTTTTACTGTAACTTTTCTATGATTATGTATGTTTAGACACACAAATACTATTGTGCATATTGCCTATTCAGGACAGTCACATGCTGTGCAGGTTGATAGCCTACAAGCAACAGGCTATCCCATACAGACTAGGTATGTGGTAGGGTTATATCACCTAGGTTTGTATAAGTACTCTCTGTGTTGGTCACATGATAACAAAATTGTCTAAGACCACATTTCTCAGAACGTAATCCAGTTGTTATGCATTACATATGTAGAATGTTCTCCAAGAAAAGGGTTCAGAGCTTACTGTAAGACATTTTTTTAATTTAACTGGGGAAAATGGGGCTCAGACTCTATCTTGATTTGTCATTATTTTCTATATTTCTCCATCTTATCTCTACATCTGGAATTCTGTGTCTTATATTTACAACAATACAGCTCTGCTTTTTAAAAACTCATATTCATTTATGGAAACTTAACTATGTTTGATTTAGGTCGTTCTTATTACTTTAAATATTGTACAATATTTAATTTTAAAAATATACCAAAAACTCATTTCTCCTTCATAGAAAATTAATCTATTTCCATTCCAATCTAAACAACACTTCTATAAATGTCTCTGTAATGCCTCCCCCTTTTTGAAGACAAATTCTTGAGGGTTTTTTTTCCCCTCTAACTAGCTAAACCTGGAAATGGACGTGGAAATCTTCAACTTATCTTGGCAATGCTAAATTCATTTAGAAAATCTTGTTGCCAATCTACCTTTCCACAAACAGTTTTGGTGGTCCTGTTTCCTCACACTTAAGCCAACATATGCTATTGTCACTATATTGTGAGTCCCCAAGATCACTCCCAGATTTGATGATTCACTAGAGGATCCAGAGGACTCAGTATATACTATGATTTATTACAGCAAAAAGATACAAGGCAAAATCAGTGAAGGGAAAAAGTTCACACAGCAAAGTCCAGAAATTGGATGCAAGTTTCCAAAGTCCTTTCCCAACAGAGTTGCACAGGACACACATTCCCAAGAAAGGTGTGAAAAGATGCCCACCAGAGAAGTTCCTTAGCACTCAGGATTTTTACTGAGAGTTGGTCACGTAAGCAGCCTCTGCCTGACATGAAAGAAAACTCTCCAGACTCTCAGAAAAACAAACAAAAACCTTAAATGATAGCATTTGGATGAACAGTTTAGATATAATGAGCCACTCTTGTCAGTTCTGGGAATGGAAGAAATCACCCTGAAATCCAAGCTCCGAGATGCCATCCAAGAGCCAACTTAGTCTTCAAACTAGCTGCCATTAAACTCTTTTCTGCACAGTGCAACTTTATAAATGTAAATTGCAGTCTACTTTAAAGATAAAACAATATATAGGTGTTATAATAATTTATAGTTTCTAGTTATGAGTGAGATTGAGCATTCTATCACATTCTAAAAATTGTCTTTTGTGTTTCCTTTTCTGTGACTTCCCTGTTCATATTTTTTGTACATCTTCCTAATGAGTTGTCTTGTTATTCTTCAAATATATTTTTTATATATTCTGGCTAAAGTCCCTTTACCACTTATTTATGATGCAAATTTTGCTTGTCATTATTATTATTATTATTATTATTTTTAAGTTGGAGTCTCACTCTGTCATCCAGACTGGAGTACAGTGGCATGCTCCCGGCCACTGCAGCCTCGACCTGCTGGGCTCTGGCGATCCTTCCGCCTCAGCCTTCCAAGCAGCTGGAACTACAGGCACGCGCTACCACGCCTGGCTAATTTTTTTTTTTAATTTATTGTAGAGATGAGGTCTCACCAAGTTGCCCGGGCGGGTCTCGAACCCACGGGCTCAGGCAATTCACTCACCTCGGCTTCCCAAAGCACGGGATTACAGGATGAGCCACTGAGCCCAGCTGCTTGTCATTATTTAAACATGAAGTGATCCCCTAATATAATTGAGTTGTATAATTTCTCCATCTTTTCGTCTTACATGCTAGAGAGTTTTCTGGCAAACCTATCATAATCATCATTTTCAAGGTGATGGATTAAGAGAGGACTCTGTTTGCACTGACTGATCTCTACTTCCTAGGACATAGATCCTTAAAGGACTGTTAGTCAGTAGGAATCATCTTCATGGTCTAGAAACCAGGTTTCCCAAGAGAACACTTTCAAGACCTCTTAATTCACCCAATGGTGGCCGAGAGGGCAAAATGCAATTCCCTTCCTGAAGAATATGTGCTCTTCATCTGCATCCACATCTAGAAGGTCGAGGAATGGTGTTTCATCACAATTAGAATGGACACTTTAATACATTTCACATACTCAATGCTCAGGAGAACGTGCATAAGGAAATTTAAACTAATCACACTTTCAGGTGATTCTGCCTTAGCATACAATTTCTTCAAAGAATGATTATAGCTGTAGGAAAGGTCCATTTATTAAAGGCAACACAAAAGGTCTGTATGGCAGCAGAGCTGTTACAGAAAAAAAAATCTGTCAGTTCAGCACTTTAGATTTATAAAGAATAGGATTTTTAAAACACAAAATTATAAATTGAAAACCAAATTAATTTATTTTCTAGTTATTCAAGCTTATAATCCAAAATTCATTTAAACGAGCTTTGTCTGAAAAAATGTTTGCTATTTTTTTCTAACATACTTTTCCTAAAATGTTTCCTACTGTAAAAGTAATATAAATTACTGGGGAATTACTCCTCAATGGGTAGAGTTTCTGGGGGGGATGATGAGAAAGTTCTGGAGATGGAATGCAGTGATGTTGCACAACAATGTGAATGGACTCAATGCCACAGAACCACAAACTTAAAAATGGTTAAAGCGATACATTTTATGCTATGTATTTCTTACCCCAATAAAAAAGCAATATAAATTGATTACAAGATTTTAAAATATACAAAAGTACAACAAAGTTAAAAGTCACCTGTAACTTCATTTGCAGCACAATTCACATCTTTCTACAGGATGTCCCGTGTGTGCACATGAGGGGGGACCCAAAAAAGCCTTGCAGCCATGATAAGAAGTTTGCATTCTATTCTAAGTACAACAGGAATGCGCTGAAGGGATTTTAATCATTGAAATGGAAGACATGGTCTAAATTTTTTTATTTTTATTTTTTAGAGACTGGATCTTGCTCTGTCATCAAGACTACAGTGCTGTGGTGCAATCATAGCTCACTGTAGCCTCAAACTCTTGGGCAAGTGATCCTCCTGCCTCAGGCTCCCGAGTAGGTAGAACCACAGGTGCACCACCATAGCTGACTTGGTCTAAATTTAGAGTTTACTTTTGCAGCTGCGTGGTGGGTCATGTATAGAGGAAGGTAATGGGAAAAAGCCAGCAGAGCTGATTACATAAGTAGCCTGGACTAAGGAAGTGGCTTGGGCAGAAAGGACAGGAAGAGACAGAGAGATGTAATTGAAAGCTGGAACTGATTCAGTTTGCCAATAGGATGGAAGAAGATGCCAAATGCAAGAGAAGAGTCAAAAATGATTCCAGTGTTTGTGCTTAGCTGGTGGTGAACAGGTTTTAAATGGAATATGCAGCTTTACTAGGTACCTATTTAAGATGAGACATGTAGGATCATGCCACATATGTAAATTTATATCCACATTTTCTAACAAATAATTCAAAAGCATTTACAATATATTACTAGTGCTCAAAAATATAGTTTTAAGGGCTACAGAGTATTTTATCTTATCAATCACCACAAGCTAAGTAACCATTACCAATTAGTTAGCATATGAATTGTTTCCACTATAATTATCCTCCTTGTACAAAGTCTAACAGTATTTCACATTACCTTTTTACTCTTCTTAAAGTAAAAATATTCGATCAAAAAGTTTTAAAGCTCTTGATACAAATTCCATCCAAAAAGTTTGCACTTTCAAGACCAGCCTGAGCAACATGGTGAGAGACCTCATCCCTACAATAAATCAAAAAATTAGCCAGGCATGGTGGCACATGCCTCTAGTTCCAGCTACTTAGAAGGCAGAGGCGGAAGGTTCGCCTGAGTCCAGCAGGTCGAGACTGTGGTGGCCATGAGCGTGCTACTGCCTTCCAGCCTGGGCGACAGAGTGACTCTGACTCAAAAAAAAAATAAAAAGATTGCACTAGCTTCCTTCATTCAGCATGATATACCAAAATAAGTATGTGGCCTCATCATAATACAATCAGTTTCATGTTAACAGATATCTCAAGTTCTATTATAAATAATGCTGTAATGAAAAACTTTGAAAATAAATTTTTCCTGAAATTTCCTAGAAGTAGAATTACTAAATTAATAAGTATGAATATTATTTTAAAGTTTCTCAATAAAAATCGACAAATTACTTTTCATAAAATTATAGCAATTTCTACCAAGATCCGGGAAAAATTCAACATTACTCATCTGACAATTACAGTGTCAAAATAAGAATGATTTCTCACCTATTATGTGTTCTTTTTATTTCCCACCAATAATTTAAACAGATGTCAACAATGTAATTAAAGCAACTACATGATGGTAAAACTATGTTTCTTTTAATTTTGAGAAACTGCTAGTTCCAGTAAGAATATGAATTCGGAGAATGGCCTATTGAGAAAAAAATGAATGGTTGCCATTATCATATATATTTAACTAAAACAAAACAACAAAATCCCCACATCTAAATAATATAGTTCTTTATGGAATTACTTCCAACCTCCCTTCTTCCAAATAACATTCAAGCATTGGTCTAGATCAGGGTCAGCACATTTTTTCTGTAAAGGGCTAAGGGCCAGTTAATAGCTATTTTCCAGCCTTGAGAGTATATACTGACTCTGTCCAACTACTTAATTCAGTCGTTGTAGTGTGAAAGCAGCCATGGACAATAAGTAAACGAGGCTGGTTTTCGATAAAACTTTATTTACAAATATGGGCAGTGAATTTAGCCCATGGATCATAGCTTGCTAACTCCTAGTCTACATGGTGGCTCCACATCTCCAGGTAAGCAATTCTCCTTAAGTAACTGTTGGGGTAGAACTGAAGTAACTCGGGGTGAAGTAGAGGGTATTCACTATCCAAGTTAGTCTACACTAGTGGTTCTCAAAGCCTGGTCCCTGACCTGCAGCAGCAGCGACACCTGGAAACTTACTTGAAGTAAAAATGCTCAAGCTTCACCCCAGACTTAACCAAATTAGAAGCTGAGGGTGGGGCATAGCAACTTATGTTTTAACAAGCCTTCCAGGTGATTCGAACACATGCTAAAGTTTTCATACCAAGGGTCTAAGTCACACCAAAACCCTGTAACAAAATGTGGAAAACTAGGCTCTACTTCTCCCAACAGTTTCCCATCTCTTGCAGATTTTCAGTGCTGCCACTCCACTAATGGGCTGATAAAAATACACATCACACTTGACTCCAGGCGGTGGTATCTCAGCAGACATACAGAGATGGGACCACTCCCGTAGCGTTACAAAGACTGTCGTTCTTTCAGTCTTGTTTCTACTAAACTTAAAAAATAAAATAGGAAATAAAAGAAGAAATGTGTGGTGAGTCTGTTGAGGTGAAATAAAGGCTGAGAGACAGATTTATATATCCTGATGAAGCTCAAGAAATCACTATTTACATTAACTCCCCACATGAACAAGCACGAAACATTTTGCCAGTGCTTCAGGAAATCCGCTTCATTATTATTTCCTGCCTGCCTTTTCTGTTCTTTTCTCCTGGTGAATCTTTTTATAATAAATTTTATCCCACAGTGAGGAGAAACTTGAATTAAGCACAGAAAGAAAAGCAAGCTTAGGTTTAAATTCCATCATCTCTATTTTTTCATTATTTACAGCTTTTTCTGCTTCTTATATTTATTCCAGTTAGACTAAGATAGTGGAATAACATCTGTTCGGGGAAAAAAATTTGAAGATTTGTATAAAGAAAGCAGAAAGACTATGCTCCCCTGTTGGCAGAATAATACCATTGATGTGAGCTTGTGTCTAGCCCTAATAAACAGCTGCATGACTTCACCAAAAACTGAAGTCAGCTGGCTCGCACTCAGAGCCTTGGGTGGAATCTGAAGACCTCCTGTGTCTATACCCTTCTAAAAGACACTCAAAGCCGGGCTTGGTGGCTCAGCCTGTAATCCCGCGCCTTTGGGAGGCTGAGGTGAGTGGATTGCCTGAGCCCGTGGGTTCGAGACCCACCTGGGCAACTTGGCGAGACCTCATGTCTACAACAAATCAAAAAATTAGCCGGGTGTGGTAGTGCGCGCCTGTAGTTCCAGCTACTTGGAAGGCTGAGGCGGAAGGATCGCCGGAGCCCAGCAGGTCGAGGCTGCGGTGGCCGGGAGCGGCCACTGCACTCCAGTCTGGGCGACAGAGTG
>CAUYQG010185740.1:0-23522 GCA_963574415.1 Tarsius wallacei
TAATGAGAAGCTGGGCTCAGTGGCTCAGCCTATAATCCCAGCGCTTTGGGAGGCTGAAATGAGTGGATTGCCTGAGCCCGTGGGTTCAAGACCTGCCTGGGCAACTTGGCGAGACCTCATCTCTACAATAAAATCAAAAATTAGCTGGGCATGGTAGTGCACGCCTGTAGTTCCAGCTACTTGGAAGGCTGAGGCAGAAGGATTGCCGGAGCCCAGCAGGTCTAGGCTGCGGTGGCAGTGAGCGTCCCACTGCACTCCAGACTGGGTGACAGAGTGAGACTCCAACTCCAAAAAAAAAAAGGGTAATGAGGGGCTGGGGACGGTGGCTCAGCCTGTAATCCCAGCACTTTGGGAGGTCAAGGCGAGAGGATTGCCTGAGCCTGCGGGTTTCAGACCAGCCTGGGCAACATGGTGAGACCTCATATCTACAAGAAGTCAAAAAATTAGCCAGGGGTGGTAGCTGGTACCTGTAGTTCCAGCTACTTGGAAGGCTGAGGTGGAAGGATCGCCTGAGCCCTGCAGGTCGATGCTGGGGTGGCCGTGAGAGTGCCACTACACTCCAGCCTGAGTGATGGAGTGAGACTCCAACTCAAAAAAAAAAAACAAAAAAAAAACAGATAATGAGAATGGCCTTGATATGCACATTTTAAAAGTAATAAAGCTACAATAATTAAAACAATATGATATTAGTGAAATGTCAAACATATCAGTGTAATCCAATAGTTCAAGAATAGATTCTAGTATAAGAATTCAGTATGTGAAAAAGTAGCATTCCAAATAAGTAGGAGAAAAGACAGTTATTCGAGAAACCATCCTTGGACATTTCTTTAAGTTATTTGGAAAAAATACAGTATCATCTCACACCATTGGATGTTAAAGAATTTAAATATAAAAAACAAATGATAAAAATGTAAACAATTTGGATGCATGTCTATCTGGTCATGGATTGTAGAAAGATTTCCTAAGCCTAGGGGGAGTGGGAGGAAGCTCATTAGAACAAACAATGATTTGATTCTGTAAAAATATAAAACTTTTGTGGTCTAAACACCTCACAACACTAAAAAGCAAAGAAATTATCTTCTGTATTTGACAAGTGTCATCTTTTGTTTTAATTTATTGGAAATAGAGTAGGAAAAAACCACCAAATTTGAATTAAGATGTTTGCCATAAATAGGACAGACCTGGCCGGGCTTGGTGGCTCAGCCTGTAATCCCGCGCTTTGGGAGGCCGAGGTGAGTGAATTGCCTGAGCCCGCGGGTTCAAGACCCGCCTGGGCAACTTGGCGAGACCTCATCTCTACAATAAAAAAATCAAAAAAATTAGCCAGGCGTGGTAGCACGCGCCTGTAGTTCCAGCTACTTGGAAGGCTGAGGCGGAAGGATTCCCGGAGCCCAGCAGATCGAGGCTGCAGTGGCTGGGAGTGGCCACTGCACTCCAGTCTGAGCGACAGAGTGAGACTCCAACTCAAAAAAAAAAAAAAAAAATGGAAAACACCTTCACCTTAATTAGGTAGTTTTTTTGTCTGTTTTCTTAATCTGTTTCTAAGAAATGATACTTGTTATGTAAGGAAAGAGGTAAACACCATATAGATGTATTCTTTAAAAAAAAAAAGTGTAGAGAGATGAAAATTGTACATGTTCAGTTATTACTTCTGAGAGTCCTACAGTGTTTCTAGGAAAGGGGGTGGGATATGAATGCTGTGCTCTGGAGGTCCCTGACGAGAACCAGTAATAACCCAATTTATGGCCATCAGTACTTCTGAGAAATGCCCTAAATATTGGCTTGTCCACTCCTGGGTCTCTCACCAGAAGTTTCCTGAAGCATTTTAGAAACATTGCAAAATGATCATATATGTCTTGAAGGCTCATTGTTGTTGTCATGGTACATTCTTGGAGTCCTCAAATGATTTGAAATTTATTAGGAATTATAAAAATCCAAAGTTGGGAATATTAAGTACTTCTTCTCTAGGACATGGAATTTTATGGAAAAAAAAAGTTTTGTTTAGTTTTGTAGATCTGTATTGTCTATATTAACTGTCTATAAGGTATCAATTATTTGCAATAATATTAATGCCAGTAATTAATGTCTTGTTACGTTTGCACCAGAAGAAAATCCCACAAGAAGCATACACACATTATCCCCCTTTTACAGATGAGGACACTGTGGGCCACACATCCATCGCCTCACATACAGAAATCGGGGAAGCTGGCTTGTTTTCCAGACTCCAGACCCACATTTCTTAGCATTAATTCTACCTCCTTCAACCCTGTTGTCTTCATAAATGACACTGTGTAGTCAAGGGTGGAGAATTTTGCAAAAAGATAGAGAAATGTTTTTCAACTTGTCCCTTTCAATGCCCTTTTTAGCATAAACTCTTCAGCAAACATATGCACAAAGAGATTTTATCAGCTTAGATTTGCTGCTCTTTGATGAATTAATTTAGAACCTGGAGAGAGCTTAGAAGTTCTAGAATAATGGGTAGCTCCTATCCTTTAAATTGTCTCTTTAAAATATTAGATGGCTCAAGGGTCTGCAGGATTTGATGACTTCTGTTTAAGGTCTTTGCATATAGTTTGTGCTTTCCTCTAAGCATGCACTGCTTGGCATTTCGAACCAGGATGCTTAGACAGGTTTGGGATGTTGAGTGAGTGTTTATATAGAAAAGTTCACAAGTGCAAAAGAACAGAAAAACACGAATGTGTAGGATGCTACATGTGGTGAGTTGAGGTAGCTGGTAGATGTTTGAGGTATGTGCATGTGCCCTGTGCATTTCTACCCATCTTGGTTGAGTTGGATGCAGTTTTCTATGTTCACCTAGCATTTCTTGCAGACAAAATCGTGCAGAAGCAAATGTGAAATTCAAATTATGCTCCGTTGTTCCCTAATAATTCAATTACATTGGAAAAAAATATTAGGTGGCTCAAGTGGACTTAAATAGATGGTTTACAATATATTCTAGATGCTAAGGTACCCAGGGTAGCAGAGCTGATGTTCGGGTATAAAAGTGTAGCAGCCATAGTGAAGCCTGTGTGTTAGGCATTTTCATGACAGTACATTCTTTCTCAAAGCAGCCAGTTTCATGGTTGGGTGGCTCCAAATGTAAGAATGGCTTGTGACTCCCACCCCCTAGACCTAGTTCAGAACACATCTACTTTGAATGAAATAGCTCTTCAAAGATTTGAAGTGTGAACTTCAAATCATTAACCGTTCCTTATGAAAGTGCTTTTCTGGATTCTTATTTCCCTGATAGCTTTCTGGATAGATTCCAATTTCATGGTGACCCTCCCAAATGGCAGCAACCAGAAGGGAACACAGTCCCACCAATGGTCAACTAATGCCAAGTGCCGTAAGGAATGGAGCGTACACTTCCAACATGCAGCAAGAATGCTAGTGAAACCCAAGATTGGGTTAACATTTCAGCAGGCCCAATCACACTGTTGGCTTGGGTGAAACTTGCAGCCAACTCTAAATACTGAGCTGGTTTTCAAATGAATAGCTTCCAACCCAGGCTCCCCCAATCCAATGCTTGTGCAATTGATTTTTTGGTTCCTTAATGCCACACTTCACATTAATCCCTGTCAAATAATGTTGCTTTGGCCCAATGTTCTGGCATGCTGAGATTTACAGTCAGAGAATTGTAGGACTGAAAGGCTTATTTGTACAGTTGTCAGTCAGCAGTAGTCATTATCCCTTCCTGCAAGGGAACCTTCTCTTCCCAAGTCTCCTCTACTTCCTCCAGCTCCTGGCCAGCTGATTTTCTTTAGCATAATCCAGCTCTGGGCCTAACCTTTGCAAGACTTCTCTCCCTAGAGTGAGAGACAACAATGGTCGCCTTCTGAAGACTCTTTTCTCTCTGCATCTCTCCTCTCTTCTGCTCCTGATTTCTCATTCCTTTGAGTCTTTAGTGTGGTGATGGTTGTACCTATTGCTTTGGCTACTCACTTAGTCCTATTTTCTTCAGCTCTTGATAGCCCTGCCTCCCTATACCCTTTTGAAATGTGCTTGGTGATTTATTGGCCTATAATCCATAGCTTTCCCTGGTCCTCAAGTTTCCCATGTACCCTTCTTTTAGACTCCCAGTTTCTTGACCTTTCCCTTCCAAATTCCTGCCACCCGATATCTGATGACACTTTGCAGTTTTGTCATTCACAAGTTTGATAAGTTCACTTTCTCTGACCTCAACCAAGGCATTGCTAAACATCACTGCTGAGGATTGAGCCAAAGGGAGCCTGAGTTTCTCAGTTAGAAATCAGAACTATTTTGAGTATAGGTCAACTAGTTTTGATTCCAGCTAATGGCTCTGCATCTGGCCTTTTCCACAGGGGGATTATAGGAGACCTTATCCAATGATTTGCAAGAATGAAGGAATACTACTATATCCACAGAACCCTGGTCTACCAAACTGGAATCCTATCTTCAAAAGAAAAATGAACTTGGTTGGCTCTGACTTATTCTTGGTAACTCCATATTGGTTATTAGTGATCACTGACTAAAAGCTCTCTGACCATTTCTTATCTTGGATTTTGCCAAGAATTAATGACAAGCTTACCAATATGTATTTTCCTGAATCCTCTATGTTAATTTTCTGGAAAATTTGATATTTGACCTCCTTAAGTCTTCTAACATTTCTTCCATTCTCTGTTCTGTGGGTGATGCCAGCTGTTAAATTTAATGGGTCCATGAGTCCCCTAGAGCCACCTGGCATAGGAGTATTAAACTGATTCAAAGCAATCTGATAGTCTCATCACTGATTTGGGGTTATAACATTTTCTTTCCCTTATTCTTTCTATCTTTTCTGGTTGTAAGACCAGTAATTTCTACAGGTGCATGTCTTCTCTGGGAACATTGCAATTTCTCTTCTCTTCTTCTATAAGATGTTTTTGTTTTGTTTTGCTTTAAAGTAAACTATATATTTGAGATGCTGAATCATAGTCATGAATCCTGTCACATCAAGGTTCTAGTTAATCATAATATCACATGTATCTTCTTGCATTAACATTTCAGGACCACTTGTTCATTTCATGTACTTCATAGCCTTGGCATGTTGACATCTGAGTCCATGAGCATTGTCTCCCGAAGTTTCCTTGACTGCTGTTGTGTATCTCTGCTTTCAGCTTCACAAAATTTGACCTAGAGTTCCATCTTGGTAGTCTTATACGTGTAAACATTCTAGGGGCTGGCCTAAAGGACTGTCCAGACCAAGGGAACATGGGATGCTAGGCTGGGAAATAATGTATCAGGATTTCATCCAGGAAGATCACAACCTGTTGGTCTAGATGCTCTTCTTCAAGTGTCACAATTTGGCCTGATATAGTCTAGTTCAAGGGCTTCACTATATGCTCATACCAACTTTTGATGACACTTTTTTTCCTCTGTGAAAAGAGGGTCCCCCACCCAAAAGATAAGAGCATAGGGAGGGCCAAGGATAAATCACAAGGGTCAGAACTCCCACACTCTACATCTGGGAAGGCCAGAGAGGGGCAAGGACTTGGCCAAAGTCACACAGAGTTATTTTGTTTTGTTTCACACAAAACAAACACGTGTGCATGCTTGCACATGTACACACATACACACCTGGTTTTCTTTCATAAGAATCTGTGTTCAAGGAGTGCTCACAACTACTGAGTAGCAGAACTTGGGTTGGAATTCAGGTCTTCTGGCTCACAGGCCCATTCTCCTCATCTTCATCATATCACCGCCTTTTTGGTACCAGGTTGAATTTTCAGCTATTCTTAGACACATGGGAACATTGCCTGGCTTGGGATCCCTAGATTTTATCAAAGTAGATCTTTAATGGGATATCATCCTTTTCTGTGGGGTTTAAATTGAGTCTGCAACAGCTGTCAAAGTTTTTGGTTTTGTTTTTAAGAAACGAGAAGATGTACGTGGCTCTTATGAAAGTACTGTTCTAAAATGTGTCATGTTAATGTTTTTCAGGGAGTCCCTAAATCATCCTTCCTGACTGAGGAGAAGAGAGCCAGACTGAAGACCAACCCCGTGAAGGTACACTTTGCTGAGGAAGTACTCGTCAGTGGACACAGCCAGGTGCGTCACTAGTCAGGGGATTGCAATTACTTTTTATGAAGCTGGCGAGCTGCCTTCTGGCATATAACTCCCTGAAACGCTGTGTCCCTCAGCACAGAGAAAGTTAGTGCTAGCAGCTGAGTCAGTGCTAGCAGCTTTGTGCACCCTCTGTCAGATGTCTGCAGATATGAGAGAGTTTGGTAGGATCTCTGGGCCATGTGTGGGGACTAGGGAGAAAAGCACTGGGCATGGCTCTGTTCTTCTGCAACTCCATTCTCCTGCCCACTGAAATTTCCACAGATTCTACTAGTTAACATCTCATTATGAATCTTCAAACTTATTATTCCTTCTGAAGGTGATATATTGATAATCGTGATGGTGGTGGTAGGGATTGTTTTTCTTTATGTACATGATCCTTGGTCATCACAATACCCTTTAAGGCAGGTATTTTAACAAAAGAGGAAGCAGAAGCTTAGAGAGATGAAGAGACTTAACCTCTAAGATCACACAGTAGAAAATACAGGCGCTCAGGTCTATGTGACTTTAGTTATTTGGTTTTTCACTATGATATGCTGTCTCAACCTTTTGCATATGGAGAGATCTAGGGTTGGGGGTTCAGAAGACAAATTTGTAAAGGGAAAATGTTGGCTAGAGTTTGATTTTAATGTGGAGTGTTAGCTAAAAGGCACATTCATAATTTACATGTTTCCCCTGGTATAACCATTGCCATTCTGAATTTAGCAATTAATACTAGATTTTGAAACTTTCAAGTAAAAACTTGTCCTTATCTGTTTTTTTGTTTTGTTTTGCTTTTTTGTTTTTTTGCCATAGATAGTAGTCAATGGCAGGGGGAGGGGAGTGTTCATGGCCATTTTATCAAATAATTCAGGGGACCTGGTCCACATCTACAGAGCCCTTATTTTTCTGCCTGTCCTGCTAATTAACAGAGCATGCCTTCAGTTAGACCTGAGAGAGAAAGGTGGATTTGTTCAGGAAGGGATCAGTGGGAAGCCTAATGCATGAATCGAGAAGGAACTGTCAATCAGCAATATCGGAGTCTCAGTGTGTCCATGTTTGTAAAAATAGATTGAACAGCTTTAGAAAATTAAGTAATTCAACATGTGTTTTCATGAGTCATGCACAGTGATGAGTGATAGGGGTGCAAACCAACTAGCAGGATAGGTAGAGAATAATGGTGCTACAGGTGTGGACCAGGTCACTGGGTTGATGATCTGTTACAATGGCCATGACTTAACATTTTCTGGTGTCTATTCTGAGAGGACCAGATAAAGACAAATTTTGACATAAACTGGGTAGAAAATTGGTTTAGTGTTTTGGTGGGGTGGGGGGTGGGGTGTTTAGAGGAATAGGGTTCTAAAAGTATGCTTCTGGGAAGACTTGCAGGTTGGGTCACTATGGGGAATTTATGTGACTTTGCATCAGTCACACAAGGCAGAGACGGCAAACCCAGTGAGAGCTCACCATCATGACCTGCCTATTCATCCCTTCAAGGGTGTAAAAGATGAGAAAATTGGTGGTTAAACTTTTCCCCTTGGAACATGAGAAGACTGTCTCAGGATGCACAGTTACTCTAGAAGGATCTGAAATAGTAAACCAACAATTGAAATATGTTAAAGAAAGGCAAAGGAAAGTATTTTTTAAAATGACACTTTATACTTAGTAAATGAGTACAAATAGAGAAAAAAATGTAAACCTTGATACTGAGAAAGTAATCGTAATGCTGCGCTAACTGGTGGCTTTGTAAATTGGTTTACACTTTCTTTGAATGGAAAAGAAAAACTTAATATCTATAATAAAAAGTAGCCCAGAGGCCAGGCGCAGTGGCTCAAGCCTGTGATCCCAGCATTTTGGAAGGCCGAGGTGAGGGGATTGCCTCAGCCCATGGATTTGAGAACAGCCTGGGCAACTTGGCGAGACCTCATCTCTATAATAAATCAAAAAAATTAGCCAGGTGTGGTAGTGCACACCCATAGTCCCGGCTACTTGGAAGGTTGAGGCGAAAGGATCGCTGGAGCCCAGCAGGTTGACACTGGGGTGGCCGTGAGTGTGCCACTGCACTCCAGCTTGGGCGACAGAGTAAGACTCAAACTCAAAACAAAAACAACAACAACAACAACAACAACAACAACAAAAGTAGCCCAGAGATTGCATTCTTATTAATGTACTCTGTAAAATAATTTAAGTGCAAAAATCCATATATTTAAAGATATCCACAGTATCAATATTTAAAGTAACTCTTCCCAAATGGAAAAAAGCTGAATGTCTAGGGCAGAGGAATAGTTAAATCAATTCTGATATTTCAACTCAATAAAATAGTGTAAATCCATTATAGCTATAAACATTAAGCCCACAGAAAAATTGTTTATGAAATGTGTATTGGGTAGAAAGTGAACATAGAATCATGCATATTATTACAGTTCTCTAAAAACTATTTACAGATGTAGACAAAAATTGAAAGAAGTAAATGGTGATCATTAGGCGATGCTGTTATGGATGTATTTTAGTAAAAACTTTATAATCACACATAAAAAAGTATCAAGGGAAAAAACTGCCCACTTGGGAAATCCAAAAATTAAGATTTCTAAACATCCAAGCCAGGGAAGTGGGAAGACAGCGGAGTGAAATCCCTCATCCTTATGGAGTGTGAAATGGCACCGGAATATGAACATCTTTCTTTTTCCTTCATAAAAATACTGTGGTTAAAAAAAAAAAGTTATGGAGAGTGGTGGTTGTGAGTCTTGCTTAGAAGATACAAGCACCTTTATATTTAGAACACTTAAGAGTCTCATCTGAAAAGCCTGTTAACTTTTTTGAAAAAAGATGATAACCTTTTTTACCCAGTTCGGCTCTACATGTAAACTCTTTGTAAAGATTAGTGCTGGGGGCAATTCTAGCTCAAATCTTGGGGACTCTCCATGCTTCTGAAGGACACCAGCCCCCAGGGCCCTTTGTATTTGCAGCTAGGTACTCAGAGATCACTTCTTATGGGAGTTGGGGGGTTCTCCCAAACCCTGCCCTGTTCTACCCAGGATTCTGGCTAGTATAGGTCCCCAAACACAGACCAGTCCATAAAGCCCTCTACGAGCAGCAGAGTCTCTGAGAAGACTACGCATGTCGGGGGTGGGTAGAGGTGGAGAGCATCCCTCTGCCTTTGGTGATGTTTCACTACAGGAGATGGAGCAATAAAATGGGGGTGGGAGAGGCTCTTAGGGAGTGTTCCACCCCAGCCCCAAAGACAGGGTCCAAGAATCCCAGAAAGGCCTATTTTAGACAGTGTGCATGCCAGTCATCTGAGTTGCCAAATTGCATCCCATAAGGGTGGCGACCAGCAGTGGAAATGTCAGCTGATGGTTGTGAGACATTGCAGTGATATCTCTGTGCTCATGGCAGTACTCACTCTTCTCCACCATTTGTCATATCTAACAGTTCTCATGGGTATGCCTTGACAAAACATGCCTGCCCGCTGGAGAATTCCCAGATGCCAAGAAACAATCCCTGACATGGTGAGGTTAGGAAAGATCTTGCTCACCAAACCAGGCTGGACCGGGCAGTGAAGGATTTGTCACACCTAGGACAGGAAGGGTATGACAGCAACACAACAATACTCTTGTGTTTTCCAGGGTAATTCTCTGCTGTGTATGCCCAACGTGCTCAAGCTATACTTGGAGAATGGACAAACCAAAGCTTTCAAATTTGAGGAAAACACAACTGTGAAGGTATAATGAATAAACTTAAGCCTCTTTTTCAGAAGAATCTGCTTGGCTCCAAGGACCCCCAGGCATCTTGCCCTGCATCTGCTTTGGTGGTCTCACAGCCACCATGGTCTGAGTGCCTGCTGTGAGCCAAGCACTGTGTTATCTCATTTAGTCAGAAAACCACCCAGCAAGATATTTTTATCACCACCTTACAGGGGAGAAAATGAGGACGAGACTTGCCCAAGATCATGTTACAACTTCTAAGCCTTTACCATCATCAGGCTTCCCTGCCTTTTGTCTGTGATTCCACCTGCTATCCCCAATACTAGAGCAGCTAAAAGCCCAGGTAATCTATCAGGACAGGCATTGGCCCTTGCATATTTCTATTCTATGTTCAAATTAGTTCAACTTATACTTAACAAGCAACTCCATATCAGATGCTCTGAGAAGGATTAAGGGTTAAGGGTCTGCAGGAGTTCACATCTAGTTGAGGGAGGGTAGACATTTAAGGAGCTCCCAGCAGTCCAGGCAGGATGAACTAAGGGCTGTTAAAAGAAGGACAAGAAAGTGTTCTGAGTGCATGGGAAAGAGCACCACCTATTCTGGCCTTTCAGACCATCAGACAAGGCTTGGGGAAGAAGCTGGACTGGAGTTGAGCTTTGGATGGCAACTAAGATTTCAACAAGGGCAGGTGGGGACAGGGTAGTTGAGGGGTGGGGTGCACATCAGTCACATGAACTAATGCAGAAAGCCAGGAAAATGGACATTGCCCAGGGAATAGCAAACCATCCAGCAGCACTGGGCCACAGGTGGTTTTCTTGAGGGAGGAGTGGCTGAGGGGGGCCTCAGATGCCAGGCAATGACAGATAGTAAGGAATGGCCCCAACAATTCTTGAACAAGGGAATAAATAGTGTTAGAATGAGGTTACAAACAAAATTGTTTGAACAATGGAAACCATGTAAGAGGAAACATCAAGCACAGCTCTTCTGGTACTGGAAAGAGAGCAGGTTTGGGTGGGTCAGTGCAGCTGTAGGTACTTGACAGCAGCCAAGACACATGTGCACACATACATCCACACAGTACCTTCATACACACACATGCACACCCCTTGTGTTTCTCTCTGGCATCTTCCTTTGGCAATTTCCAGAGCTGT
Source organism: Tarsius wallacei (assembly GCA_963574415.1). Lineage (NCBI taxonomy): Eukaryota > Metazoa > Chordata > Mammalia > Primates > Tarsiidae > Tarsius > Tarsius wallacei. The sequence continues at coordinate 10,895 of CAUYQG010185740.1, forward strand.
TTCAAATGCCCTGTCCCATTCCATCCTAGAGTGACTTAGAAGAAGCTGGAGAAAGCCTGTCTGAATCTGGAAACTGCAAGCCCAGAGGAGGAAGGGGAGGGTGGTATGGATTTCATATGTTGACTACACGCCAGCCACTCTCCCGGGCACTTCCTTGTATGCTGTCATGTAATGCCCCAGTAACCTTGTGAAGTGGTTCATTTTATCCCCACTCTGCAGATAAGGCAATAGGCCCAAGTGGTCCAAAACTCGCCAAGGTCTGCTAGCTCACAACAGGCTTCAAACTTGATCTGTTTTTGAACTCTGTGCTGGAAGTTGTCACTCTGCCACTCTGCATAAAAAGCAAGTTTTGCAAATGAATTAGGCAACAGCTCTACTTCTGTCATCTTTGATCAAAGTGGATTGGAATGGAAGGCTTGATTTCTTTAACGTGGTCCCCCCTTTGGTGGCCAAAAGGACTTTGAGGTGATTTACAATAAAAGCCCACAACATAGGGGAATTAAACTTAAGATGATAGAATTGGGGAAATGAACAAGGTCTTAGCCAGTATAATACTGTTTAATCTTACTTATCTGTAATAGCCCAAATTTTTAAAGCAAATCTTTTAGCTCTTTGTGACACACAGAGAGGTGGATATAAATAAATCCTAGGGGTGAAAATGGGAAAAATCTCTGTCAGTTCATCAGTGACTTCTCTTCCCTTCTCCCTTACCATCTCTGTCATGGTTGCACAACTCTGCTATTGTAGCAAATGGGCATGGTTATGGTCCCAAAACACGTTAATTACAAAACAGACAGTGGGCTGGATTTGCTCCTCAGGCTATGATTTGCCAACCTTTGCTCTAGATGCAAGTAGAGAACAGATGGGTGTTGGGGGGAGGTACATAGAACACTTCTCTGCAAAGCCAGAAGCGATGCGTGTGCTCAAGCCAAGGTAGACATGGGAGAATGAAGAAGAAGGGACAGTCAAGAGACGAACTTTCCATCGTAGCCAGCATAATGCCTGGCACACAGTAGGCATGAATGAATGATGTTGAGCTACAGAAACACGTAGACTCTTCAGGATTCAGTCCCTGGCTAGTTATGGGGGTGATAGAACGAGTGGAGAGAGAATTTGGAATTGGGAGTCGTGAGGAGGAGGTAGCAACCAATGGTTTGGGACTTACCAAACTGGAGGTTCTGGCAGGACACATGACTTTTATTATTCATCAAGTGAAAGTTTGTAAGCATCCAAGTGCCAAGCATTGGATATCTGTGTAATGGAGCACAGGACAGGCAAGGTTTGCATTCTCAGGGAGTTACCATCTACTGAGGTGAAAGACAATATGCAAAAAACAAATATTAGCAATTAGCATGTATTAAACCCTTACCATCTGCCAGGTACTATTCAAAGTACCTAATATGGAGAAATTAATGTAATGTACATGACAGGCCGGGCACACTGGCTCACGTCTATAATCCCAACACTTTAGGAGGCTGAGGCGAGAGGATCACTTGAGGCTAGGAGTTCAAGACCAACCTGAGCAACATAGTAAGACCTCATCATCTCTACCAAAAAATAAAAATCTGGATGTGGTGACTTGTATCTATGGTCTCAACTACTCTGGAAGCTGAGGCATGAGGATTGCCTGAGCCCAGGAGTTAGAGGCTGCAGTGAGCTGGAATTGTACCAATGCCTAGGTGACAGAGTGAGACCCTATCTCTAATTTTTTTTTTTTTTCAGTTTAAAAAACTTTTTTTAATTGAAAAGTATAGCCGGGTACGGTGTCTCATTGTAATCCCAGCACTTTGGGAGGTGGAGGCAAGAGGATTGCCTGAGCCCAGGCATTCAAGACCCGCCTAAGCAACATAGCGAGACCTCATCTCTACAATAAATCATAAAATTAGCCAGGCATGGTGGTGCACGTCTGTAGTTCCAGCTACTTGGAAGGCTGAGACAGAAGGATTGCCTGAGCCAAGCAGATTGAGGCTGTGGTGGCTGTGAGCTTGCCACTACACTCTAACCTGGGTGACAGAGTGATACTCTGACTCAAAAAAAAAATATATATATATATATATGTATATATATATACACAACCCTATGAGATAGTATTACTATTAATACTGTTTTACAGATGGAGAAATTAGACTTTTCTACACTGAAGTGTAGAAAGAGTAAGCAATTTATCAAGGGATATTCAGCTAGTGAGTGGTAGGGCAAGTCTAGAACCCATTTACCTAACTTTAATATAGCTGTCAATTAGAGAAAATAATATTAATGATGAGGTAAATGAACAGGACAGTGAATAACAGGGACAATTACATGTATATATAGTGGCCAGAGAAGGCTTCTCTGAAGCGGTGACATTTGAGCTGAGGTTTAAAGGAAGAGAAAGACATTGACTTGTAGAGTGATGGGAAAAGTATACCAGGCAGAAGGAACAGCATGTATAAGTGCTCCGAGGCAGTAAAGACATTGTGATGACAGTGGGCCACTTGAGTGAAATGGGAGTGTAATGTGGCAACTCTAATGCCTCAGCACAGCATTGATTACCATTCCAACCTTAGCCTTCCTGAGAAGAAGTCATCCTTATCCTCCATTTTGCAGAGGTAGAACCTGAGGTTCAGAAAATTTCCTCCGTTGCCTAGTGACTGGGAACTCCAGAGAGAGGATGAATCCAGAGACACTGAGGAGGGAGGCAAAAACCCCGACGGATGACTTCAGCCTTCCAAGACAAGCTGGGGGTGGGGGTGTTGCATGGGTGGTGCTAGGGCCTGAGGAGAGGGGAGCTATGGGTACAGGGCCGTGAGGGGTCTGATGGGCAGGAGCTGGAGCCCTGCCTGAGTTGGCAGAGGGCCTTTCTCATCCTACCTGCACCAAGGAGCAGCGAGGTCAGAGAAGCCTTCCCTGTTCCTTGAGTGACTCCTGTGCCTCTCTGCCTGCAGGACATTATCCTCACGGTAAAGGAGAAGCTGTCAATTCGAAGTATCGAGTACTTCGCGCTGGCCCTGGAAGAGCAGTACAGCGTCTCACGGCTGCACCTGCTGCATGAGGAGGAACTCATCCAGCAGGTAGGGAGGACCTGCCACCTGCTCCTGGGAGCACGGACTGGGCTGACACGCCTCAGCCAGATCCGGGGACAGGGCTCAGCACACCTGCAGGTTTGATGCACTATCTCATGTTCCAGAGGACACAGAACTCACTCGCCCTGGGAATAAGATTCAGGCCTGGTCCTCATTTGCTCGTATGAGGTAGGCAGGACACAGATTTAAGGTCCCCATTTTGCAGATGTGGAGACAAATGCTTAGAGAAGTGAGGTGATTTTCTCAAGGTAACACAGCTCATAGAGCCCCATCTTTTGCTTCAGACTCTGATGATGTTCCCTTGCATCTGCTGCCTTTGAAATGTGAGAGAGGCATTTGTTACATGTCTAAGCCCTTTTTGTGGGACTTGCTCCCTGAGGTGGTCCCTGATGGCAAGACAGGGCAAACACAGTCGATCCGTTTGTACCACTCGATCTTTCAGCCATTCAGTAACTTGTACCAACTTATTAAAGCCAAACACAGGTTAGCGTAACACATCCTTGTTGAGTGTGTACTGTTATAAAGATGAGCAGGATTTCAACAATCAGAAAAGGAGAGGGCGCTTTTCAAGCAGAGGAACAGCGTGAGTAAGACACGACCTCATAGATGCCCCTCTGAACATTCCCTGTTGCAGGTGAGTTCTTACTCCTGTCTCTCGCCTGTGAAAAGGCTTGCTGCTTGCAGACTTTTTAATTACTTTTATTCCATTTGCATTGGGGAAAAAGTCAAATTGAATTCCTGAGATAGTTTAAGTGAAAAAAAAGTAAGGTGCAGAATGGAATATCTACTATATGATTTATGGGAAAAAACAGACATAATCGAAGCACATATGTGCACAGACTGTCTCTGGAAGGGGTACACGAGAAACTGGAAACAGGTTTCCTCTGCAGAGGGGAATGGGAGACAAGTCAGTGGGAAAACCTTTTACATTGTATACTCCTGGGAAATAAAGTCAAATTAAGAGCAAAGGTCTATGGTTGCCTTGGGACGCACTAAACTTGAAATCTCTGGGGACTCTCTTTCATTGTCTTTGTTTTTAAAAGGAGTTTTGTGGCCATTAGAAGATTAATCCTATCTCCCTTACCCATCACAGGTGGTAGAAAGGGAAGAGTCACATGACTACCGCTGCCTCTTCAGGGTGTGTTTTGTTCCCAAGGACCCCCTGGACCTCCTGAAAGAAGACCCCGTGGCCTTTGAATATCTCTATCTGCAGGTGACTGGGTCTGTGCTTCCTAAAATAACAATGGCTGTTCTCAAAGATGGCACACTGGGTTATTTTGAACTCTAGCTCAAGGCAATTAAGCAACCCTGGGGTAGGGATTATCTTCATCTGAAGGAGAATGGGCCTGATTCTCTCTCCAAATTCCCTTTTCCATCACTGCGTTGCTGTGTTAGAAGATTTGCAATATAATAATGAAATTTAGGCTTAGTCCTCAATGTAGATGATGCATTTTCTAATGCCATTTTAGGCTCTTTAGAATTACAGTTTTTCTTGCTAAAAGGGGCTTTTGTGCTTCAAAGCCTCATTTAAGAGATGGTGAAACTGAGTGTTAGAAAGGTCATGTGATTTGCCTGGGTCACCACTTAGTGGCAGAGCCAAAAACTGGTCCCCTGATTGCTAGCCTGGTGCACCTTCTGCTTCACCTCCTTGGATGAGAGTCACGATGCCATTTTTATTCTGATGAAAATGAATCATTTGGGAGGCATCACCATTTTACAGATAACTCAGACTGGGTAGATGGATTTGCCCGAGGTTTTACAGGAATGCTGGCAGAAAATAATAGCAATGACAATAATAGTAGCTGGGCATGGTGGCTCATGCCTATAATCCTAGCACTTTGGGAGGCAGAGGCAAGAGGATTCCTTGAGCTCCAGGGGTTCAAGACCAGCCCAGGCAGCTTGGCAAGACCTCATCTCTACAATAAATCCAAAAATGAGCCAGGCATGGTGGCATGCACCTGTAGTTCCAGCCACTTGGAAGGCTGAGATGGGAGGATCGACTGAGCCCAGTAGGTTGAGACTGTGAAGGCTATGAGTATGCCACTGCACTCTAGCCTGGGTAACAGAGTAAGACTCCGACTCAAAACAAACAAACAAAAATAATAGTGACAATAACACAATCCATATTTTTTTATAATAGTATATGCCTTATGCCTGCTTTCATGTGCATTATCTAATTTAAACCTTAGAGAAACCATGTAAGGTAGATTTGATTGTCCTCATTTACCAATGGAAGACAGCAGTGCTCAGAGAGTCTTAGTAATTCAACCAAGTTCACATAGTCAAGAACTGTCAGAACCAACTTCTGATCCTGCTGTCTTTCACTAGAGAACTCGGGGGACACATTCTGTCTGTTCTTGCTTCCTAACTGCTGCATCTGACCTCTTCTAGAGCTGCAGCGACGTGCTCCAGGAGCGCTTTGCTGTAGAAATGAAATGCAGCTCTGCACTCCGACTCGCGGCCCTGCACATCCAGGAGCGGATCTACGCATGTGCCCAGCCACAGAAGATCTCTCTGAAGTATATAGAGTGAGTGGCAGGGGGCTGCAGTTGCATTGCATTTATAATCTTACTGGCCCCTGGCCAGGATGGCCAGATGCCAAGGAAAGTTGATATCCATCCACCTACCCAACTAGGTCTGTTGTCTTCCCGTCTACTTTCCTCACCACCCTCTCCAACCTGGCCTGGCTCTCCCAGATGTCAGAACCTGGTTGCTCCCTCTGGAACAGAAGCCAACTCCAGATGGAATGACATAAGATCCCCTTGTAAATTCCCAGATCCTTGGAGGAAGTCTTGGGAAATCAGTTGGCAACTTCAGTATTAAGCTTTTCTAAGGGCAGGAATGCCTTGGAAATTAATCTTTCCCAGGCATGTGAACCAGTTCCTGTTTCATTGTATCCTTTCTATGGCAGTTTCAAGTCCTAGGATTCCAACACTGTGATTCTTACCTTAGAATTGCTCTGGGCAGCGTCACCCAGGTTTGCTAAGCTCCACCCCAAATCTCAGCTCTGTTTTATCTGGGCATCAAAATCAGACTGGGAGTCATATTTTAAAAACACAATTGGGAGACTGAGGCGAGTGGATTGCCCGAGATCATGGGTTCGAGACCCACCCATGCAACTTGGCAAGACTTCGTCTCTTCAATAAATCAAAAATTAGCCAGGCGTGGTGGCACACACCTGTAGTTCTGGCTACTTGGAAGGCTGAGGTGGAAGGATCACCTGAGCCCAGCAGGTGGAGGCTGTGGTGGCCGGGAGCATATCCACTGCACTCTAGTCTGGGTGACAGAGTGAGACCCCAACTCAAAAAAACCCCAAAACACAGGCCAGGTATGGTGGCTCATGTCTGTAATCCCAGCATTTTGGGAGGCTGAGGTGGGAGGATCACTTGACGCCAGGGGTTTGAGACCAGCCTGGGCAACAAAGTGAGACCCATCTCTACAGAAAATAGAAAAATGAGCCAGGTATGGTGGTGCGCACTGTAGTCCCAGGTGCTCAGGAGGCTGAGGCAAGAGGATTGTCTGAGACCAGGAGTTTGAAGCTGTGGTGGCCTGTGATCATGGCACTGTACTCCATCCAGCCTAGGTATCAGAGTGAGACCCTGATTCAAAAAAGAAAAAAATACAACAGATCCTTGGTCCTACCCCTGAGGACTGAGTCAAATATCTAGGGAATGGGCCTGAAAATCTGTATTTTTAATGAGTTTCTGGGGAATTTTGAGGTTGCTAGGCTGCCACCATTCTGAAGCTTGGCTTTGGGGATTCAGAGATGCTTTGTGATGCCCCGTGAGAGTGTGTTGTACATGTGCTATAATTATTTGTCACACATGTTGTAGTAAAAAAGATTGAGAAGTTCTGCTCTGATTTTAATTGAATATTTCACCATACCAAGAATAGTGAGCTCCTGGAATGATCAATGGAGTTTAATTCCTGAATGACTGTGATGATTTGTGTGGGGGAGGGTGCGGAGGAGAGGGGAGAGAGAGAGAGGTATCAGTGAAAGAATATATATATTTCTTCCACTGGAGAAAGAGTCTCATGACTGCTGGGCTATAGGAATAGTAAGTATTGAATCAAATGTAGTTATGCTCTCCATTTACAAGTTCATGGTAAAAAAAAAATGAGCCTCCTTGTCTCTGATGTCTCATGGCAGGAAGGACTGGGGAATAGAGAACTTTATATCGCCAACTTTACTTAGAAACATGAAAGGCAAAGACATCAAGAAAGCCATCAGCTTCCACATGAAGAGGAACCAGAATTTGCTGGAACCTCGACAGAAGGTAATGTAGGTGCCTCTGCCGACCTACCCAGCCATCTGTAGTGAAACTTTGGGGAAAACATTTTCAACATTGCCTGAATTTTAAGCAACTGAGTAATTCTGACTTCAACAATTTTTTCTTCATTTAAGCAACTTATTTCTGCTGCCCAGCTACGTTTAAATTATCTACAGATCCTTGGGGAGCTCAAGACATATGGTGGAAAAATCTTTAATGCTACTTTAATGGTATGTATTAGAGAACTGTGAAATCCTACTCTTTTTTTTAACTTTTACTTTTTTTTATTTTAGAGGTGTGGGGTACAATTCAGGGTTAGGTATATACAAATGTTTACTATGCAAGTACCGTTGTTCGGGGCACCGTTGTGCCCCGAAATCCTACTCCTCTTATAAGGGACCTTGGAGGTCCTCTGAAAATCAGTGTATCTTTTAGCCTAAAATTCCTGAGGACTCTGTCAGGTACTACAATTTGCTCAGGAAACTAAATAGTACACCGTTGGCAAATATGTATCATGCCCTTACTTGGTGCTAGACCTGTGATATTTGCTAGGGGAGGCAGAGCTGAGTTAAATGTGATTTCCATCCTTGAAGGATGAAATAAGCTACCTAGCAAGGCAAAGCAAAGTCATGAGACTGGTTCAAGGCTATTATTTGCAGGTTGAAGACACAGGGTAGCACTGCTAGCTCCAGGGTGAGAATAGGAGGGAGAAGGGATTCTGGGAAGGCAAGAAGGTTGGTTTTGGCCAGACCAGTACAGAAGAAGAGCATTCTGGGTGAAGGGTACTGTAAGTATTTCACTCTGGAGCTCTGGGTATTTTGAAGATGAAGAGGAAAACTTGGAAACCGTGAAGGAAAGATAAGAATGTTAGACTGACTGCCAGGATGGGTCCCTGATTGTTCAGAAGAAGGGAAGGATGGAGGGGTGGGCCTGAGAAGGAGAAAGAGAAGCACAAAGCCCTTTACTCTTTCTCCTGCTCCCTTCTTAGAGTCTGGGACTAGACTTTTCAGCAGGCAGTGTCTGCAGGGTGTGCTTTAAGGGAACTTTCTCCCATCACTGTCAGCTCCAGAATTCTCTAGCACAAAGCCAATTTACCAATTACAGTGGTTTTTAAAAAGCTTAACAAAACTCCTTTCAGAAGATTTGGTGTGCTTCTTAGTCATATACAGTGATTGACTACTTAGATTGCTGACCTAACTGTGGATGGAAAAAGGGAATCAATGTTTTGAGAGAAAGGGAAAGGGGATGTTTTGATAGTTAGCAGGAAGGGGAAAAACAGATGGAGCCTTTGTGTAAGTAGAAGACCCCAAAGGTGGAAAAGAGACTAGGTCACAGAAAGGAAGGTTCTGAAGGTACGAGAAAAACTTTCCAATTTTTCCAGTGGCTCAGTCTGCTATCTCCCAGCTGTTCATTCTTGGTCCCTGGTCTCACTCTACCTGTCCTGTCCAAGGAAAGAACTGGTAGTAGCAGAACCAACCAACCACATTGAATTGACCTATGGTGCTTGCTGGTTGCAGGGGTTATAAATAGAGATAAATGCAGATTCTTAAGGAACTTAACATGGAATGTGAGGCTTGAGTACAAATAATTACAATAAGAAGTCAGAATTACTCAATGCTATCAGAAGTACGAGGAAGGGGTGTGGGGACAACACAGAGAAAAGGGACCATTCTGGTTTGAGGATGCTGATATCAGGCAGTAGGTTTTGATGTAACCTTTTGAAGAAGGAGCCAGATTTAAATAGGTAATGATGTGCAGCTCTATTTACAACAGCAAAGACATGGAACCAACCTAGGTGCCCATCATTGGTGAATCAGATAAAGAAAATGTGGTACATACACACCATGGAATACTACACAGTCAAAAAAAGAATGGAATAATGTCCTTTACAGGACATGGATGCAGCTGGAGACCATTCTAAGTGAATTATTACAGAGATAGAAAACCACATAACACATGTCCTCACTTATAAGCAGGAGCTAAACACTGGGTACACACAGACATAAAGATGGGAACAACAGACACTGGGGACTCCTAAAGCAGAGGGACAGGATTGAAAAACTATCTAAGGGGTACCATGTCTACTACTCGGCTAAAGGTTCAATAGAAGCCCAAACCTTATCATCACACAGCATGCCATGTTAACAAAACTGCACATATACCCCCCCGAGTTTAAAATAAAATCTAGATAATAATAATAATAAATACATCTATACACAGGTAATGATGGTAAGGAAGGGATTCCAAGAGGTGGATGCAGCATGAAGATAGGCACATAGGTGCAAAAGTACAGATTGTGTTTATGGCTGTGACTTTAGTGTCCTAATGGAAAGGGCCTTATGGGAGATAAATTTATACTTAATTTAGCTGTAGATGCAGCCCAAGTTAGGCAATAGTCTAGGGGAATGGTGGTGAGGAATCAGAAAACTTACAGAGAGAGAGATTATTTCTTATATGTGCAGTGTATTTTCACAAGCTTGTGAATGGCAACAAATTCTCCTTCCACTCTTCTGCAGCTACAGGACAGAGAATCCTACGTTGCACTTCTCGTTGGAGCCAAGTATGGGATTAGCCAAATTATCAATAGCAAACTCAACATCATGTCCACATTGGCAGAGTTTGCAAACATCAGCCGCATAGAGCTGACAGAAGAGTCTGAGAAAGTGAGCCTGGTCAAAGTGTATCTTCAGGACGTCAAGGTAACACAATAGGAAGAGATTCTGAATCCAGCTTTTGGAATTTGGCTCTTAAGTATTTTAGGGTAGTTTGTATAAGTTTTGAATAATAATAAAGTATAATGCCCAACATCTGCTTAAGAGAGCGGATTGTCCATCCTGCCCCATCAAAGGGAAAGTGGTAAGCAGGGTGCATTTTTCTGGGAAAGTCCTAAGAGGTTTTTTTTGTATAAACTGAGCTGGACTGTGGACTTTCCTTATAAAGTTTCTGTTGAGTTCAGAAACCTAGCTGGGGAACACCAGAGGATTTTATCACATGCATGGGACCAGACAACTGCCCAAGCGTTTTGAGGGTGAAAACTGAAATGGGTCAATAGTTGGCTAGAGCATCTGGCTGTGAAAAGAAAAAAAAAAAGTAAATAGCACAGGGAAGATCTCTCTGGGAGGTCCTACATTTATCCTGCCCTCCTTGCTGAATAAATGCTCAAGAATGGTGCTTCATTCTTCTTATCGCCTTCTCCCTCATTCTCCACTTGTTCTTGCTCCTTTTTCTTTTCTAGGTTAAGAAAAGAGCCCCCATTGCATGAATGAGTAGGGTAGGGTAGGGCAGTTGGACTGGGGGCTGAGGTAGAGAATGGAGAAAGAGGAGACATTGTATAGTTGGATGGGAGGAACCCACTGTGTGTGTTAGTGAGAGCATGTGTGTGTGTGTGCGCGCACGTGCACACACGTGCACATGCCTGTGTGATTGTATCTGTTTATGTGCTCATATATGCTCATTTAAAGCCTTATGGGTGAGAATGTGGGGTACTGGGAAGCCTGCCTGTGGATAGTAGCTGAATTTACTTAGAATCGCACGTTGGTCTCACATGGCCTTATTGTCAGTCTTCAGACTGTCCCTTAGCTCTTTATAAACATGAGAGTTCTCTTTACCTTCCAAGGTTCTGACTTTGCTGCTGGAATCCAACAGTGCAAAAGACCTAGCCTGCCTGATTGCTGGGTACTACAGGCTGTTGGTCGACCCTGTTACCTCCATTTTTCTCTGGCCTGGAAACAAACAACAAGTGCACCGGGTATCTGCTGAAGAAGGTGAGGTGCTGAGTCTTGTGGGTCAAGTAAGGACAGGCTCATTTCACTGGCCTTGTAGGTAAGGGCAGCCTAAAGGGAGGTGGTGAATTTAATTGAGCCAAGACATCGACCAAAGTGGACAAGGCTATTTCTCGATTTATTTCCTAGTGAACAGTTGATCTTTCCTAAGTACTAAATGGAGAAGCTGAAATGGTACCTGAAATTCTCTTAAAGCCAAGGAATGCTGTTGAAGATCTCTGATTCCCTGTAGTATTTCCTAAAATCATCTCTAAGATCCACTGCCTTATGTCACTATTTCTCATCAAAAAGAAATGTCACCTATTTGTTTCAGGAAGTAAATGACTTGTCTTCTCTTCCATACCTGTGCACCCGTTTGCGTTTGTTTGAATTATCATAGAAGTTCTCAACCTTACATGTTTAGAAAATCAGGGTACCTGGAGACAAAAGAGACGTGAAATCGCATAGAAGGTTAAAGAAGTACAGGGCAGTGAGACAGTTACCCAGGCCAACACCCAGTTTCTATCAGGCCTTCATTTCCACACTATTGATGCAGCATTTTCCCAGGGGTATGCTGATAAATATTTAGCAACTGACTCTACAAGGGAAACAAATGTTCTGATTTGAAGCAGTTGCCTAGTTCCATGGTATAAACACTCTCACCTTGGCTAATTTCAAGCTACCAACACTGAATGTGGAGTGGGAAGAGGCGCTCAGTAATACACCATTGTATAGTGTTTCCTCCATAGGAATGAGATAGGCATGCATCATCTCAAGAGAGCAGATAATAACAAAATAAAGTGAAATAATTAGGAAATAGTGAGTTTTGGGTATTTGTTACATTTATTTTTATACAATGTGTTTATGAACAAGGGATGACACCCCAGAGTCTGGTCAGGGAGACACCACAGGGCAGGCGTGGTACTATTATGGAGCCTGGTGGTGGGAAGGACCGCTGCTGCCTGTCCGGAAAGTGCTCTAGGGGAAGAGGTATGGGAACTAGATCTTGAAGAGCATTCCGGAGTGAACCAGGCAAACAAAGGAGGGAAGATCATTCAAGGCAGAGGGGATGTGGAGACATAATACAAGAGCAAGGTCATGATCTGTGGGAAGTTCTCTGGGTGGCTGCAGCGGTCAGAGCTATCCTGTGAAAAGGACAACAACGTTGTACTGTGAGATGTCTTTAATTCTCGTGGGAGAGGTTAGGCTCTTCACTCTAGGCAGGGGAAGCCTGCAGGGGACTAACCCCTGCGGAGAGATTTAGAGTGTCCCTGGAAGGTGTGGTGGCGTCGGCGATTATTCCCGGGGAACAAAGAGACTGGACCCCTGTCTGGTGCAGGGGCCGATTCTGAGGCTAGACTCCAGTCTAGTGCAGGAGCCGATTCTGCAGAAGAGATAGATATAGAAAGAAAGAGAGAGAAAGAAAGAGAATGGACCACTGTTCAAATGGATTGAGCAGCAGCCATTTAATGGAGGTTTCCATGCTCCTTTTATCCTAAATTTTCATGGGTTAAATCACAAGACTTTCACGTGA
>CAUYQG010185745.1:0-11656 GCA_963574415.1 Tarsius wallacei
GGTGGCCGGGAGCATGCCACTGCACTCCAGTCTGGGTGACAGAGTGAGACTCCAACTCAAAAAAAAAAAAAAAATTAGCTGGGCGTGGTAGCATGTGCCTATTGTTCTGGCTACTTGGAAGGCTGAGGTGGAAGTATCACCAGAGCCCGGCAGGTCAACACTGGGGTGGCCATGAGTGTGTCACTGCACTCCAGCCTGGGCGACAGAGTGAGACTTCAACGCAAAAAAATAAAAATAAAATAAAACATTAAAAAAAAAACTGTAAATGTCCATCTAAGCACCAATTTATCTCATGCTTCCTATTTTGATATATTGTATTTTCTTTTTCTTTCAGTTTTTTTTTTTTAAAGAGATGAGGTCTTGCTATATTGTCTGGGGGTGGTCTCGAACTTCTGGCCTCAAGCAATCCTCCTGCTTCAATCTTCTAAAGTGCTGGATGGTGTGAGTCACTGTGCCTACTCATTCAATTTTATAGTTTATACTTTCTCTTTTGATTTCTTCTTTGACCTCTGGGTTATTTACTTTCCAAATACTTGTGGGTTTTTATGAAACATCTTCATTTTATTGATTTCCGTTATGGTCAGAGAACAGATTTTGTAATATTTCAATCTAGTAGACAGTATTTCATTGTCTTGGTTTTTTTTTTTTAACCCAATCTGCCAATCTCTGCCTTTTAATTGGCGTGCTTAATCCATTTATATTTATTTGTAAATATGAAAATAATTGGGCATAAGTTTACCATCTAGCATGCTGTTTCTTATGTGTCCTTTTTATATTTTGTTCCCCAGTTGCCCGTTCTCTGCCTTCTTTTAGGTTAATTTAATAAAATTGTTGTACTCCACTTTATTTCCTTTTTGGCTTCTTAGTCATACCTTTTAAAAAAACTTTCTATTGGCCAGACATGGTGGCTCATGCCTGTAATCCTAGTACTTTGGGAGGCCAAGGCAAGAGGATTGGTCGAGCCCAGGAGTTTGAGACCAGCCTGCGTAACATAGTGAGACCTCATTGCTATTAAATAATAATGTAAAAAAAGCAAAATAATTAACCAGGCATGGTGGCATACGTCTATAGTTCCAGCTACTCAGGAGGCTGAAACAGAAGAATCACCTGAGCCATAGAGATCGAGGCTGTGGCAAGCCAGAATTGTGCCACTGCCTTCCATCCTGGGCAACAGAGAGAGACCCCAACTCAAAAAAACAAAAAACTTTTATTATGGTGTCATAGGAAGCTGCAAAAAATAGTACACGGTGATGGGTACCCTTTACTTATCTCCCCAGATGCTAACATCTTACGTAACTATAGTACAATATCAAAATAGGGCATCGACATGGGTACAGACTTAAGACCTTATTCAGATTTCACTAGTTGTACTCCCTTTTGTGTGTGTACATGTGAGTGTGTGTAGCTCTATGTAGTGTAGATCTGTGCAATCATCACCACAATCAAGATTCAGAACCATGTCATTGGCTGGGTGTGGTGGCTCAAGCCTGTAATCCCAGCACTTTGGGAGGCCGAAGTGAGGAGATTGCCTGAACCCACAGTTCAAGAACAGCCTGGGCAACTTGGCAAGACCTCATCTCTACAATAAATAATTAAAAAAAAAAAATTTAGCCAGGTGTGGTAGCACATGCCTATAGTTCTGGCTACTTGGAAGGCTGAGGTGGAAGGATCGCCGGAGCCCAGCAGGTTGATGCTGGGGTGACTATGAGCATGCCACTGCACTCCAGCCTGGGTAATGGAATGAAACTCCAACTTAAAAAACAAAAACAAAAACAAAAAACTATTCCATCAGCACAGGAATTCCCCTCTTGCTGCCCCTTTATAGTCAGCAGCTATATCATCCTGAAAAGTATTTGGACTTCCGCTTCTAGCCCAAGTAAAGGAAAAGGGACCATATTTACCCTCCTACCTGACATAGACAAAAACAAAAACAAACAAAATATATGAAACAATGGTTCGATTGCTTCAAACATTCAAGACATTGACTATCAGGCAATGACGGCCCAAGATCCTGAGAGATAGGAAACACACAAGGTGAGCCCTACAATTGGTCAGGTTCATTGCCATGAGAGGGTCCTCGAGATGGAAGAACCCAAGTTGATCCCAGCAGAAACTGGGCTATCATCACCACGTTGTACAATGGATCTCTTGAACTGATTTCTTCTGTCTGAAATTTTGTGTCCTTTGACTAACATCTCTCCAACATCTTTCTTCTTTTCTAATTAAGCATCTTAAAACTATAAATGCCCTTCTAAACATTACCTTATCTCATGCTGCATATTTTGATATTTTCTTTTTCATTCAGTTTTTGTTGTTTTGTTTTTTGTGTTTTTTAGATACTAAGTCTTGCTTTGTTGCCCAGGGTGGTCTCGAACTCCTGGCATCAAGAATCCCTCCTGCCTCAACCTTTCAAAGTGCTGGGAAGAGACGGAGCTGGGAGTTTGGGAAGCCAGGCTAGAGTCTGCAGGACAGAGTACTGGAGAGGAGACATTTGCACAAGAAGATAACCTGAAGTTCTGCAGAGCATACCCCTCGAGTATTCAGCAGAGAACTAATACACACAAATGTGTGAAGGAACTACCCAAGGGAGGGGAAGGAACCATCAGGAAGAATTAGAAGGAACAATGCAGGGTGCTCACACAGGGCCAAAAATAATAACTGCTCCCATGAGTCAGACCGGAAAACCTCACTTGATGGGGCTTTGGGTGGAATATTCAGAAGGATCTTGCCTCAGTAGTGGAAATAATTAGTCTTAGAGTCAAGTTGGTCTAGTTTAGTCTAGGGGCTAGATTCACATCCTTTCCTGCCTAACAAAGCTTAACAGCAAGACCTGAAAGAATCAAACTGTTTCAAGTAACTTAACTGTGTCCCAGGACAAATATCAAAAGTACTTATAGAAAAACAAAAATATCCAGACACCAAGAAGGTTAAAATTCACAAGGTCTGGAATCCAACCGAAAAGTACCAGGCATGCAAAGAAGCACAAAAATAGGATCCATAACAAGAAGAAAAATCAACCCACCAAAACTGAGCCCAGAACCGACACAGATGTTAGAATTCTTAGGTAAGGACATTACAACAGTTGTTGTAATTTTTTACAGTTGAACGTTCAGTGGTTTTTGACTCCAAATGGCATGACCCCTCCGAGCCACCCTCCCTATTCACCCAATATTGCTTCCAGTGAATTTTTCTTAGTGAAAGGAGGGAACCCTTAAAGCATAGAGTCTACTTAGCTTAATGTAGCCATTTTTAAATAGCACAGCCATTTTGCTTAGGCCTTACTCTTTGAAATTCTCATCTGCACAGGCTGCAGGCCCCCCATGCTTTTCTGCCATGTAACCATTTACTTCAGTCTTAGAAACTAGCAATTATACACAATCCCTTGAGGTGTCCAGCTTGCTAACAATTTATCTTTTAGGCTTTTGTATTGATACTGTGTTATCAGCTGCCCTGATGCTCTCCAGCGCACCACCCAGAGGCATGTTTACTGATATTATTGTTATTACCCAACCATGACTACCCCAGCCCATCACCTGAGGACATGGACCGCTGATGTCTGGCAAGTCAAGATCTAAGACTCAAGTCGGACCGAGTGGGATGTCAAGATCTAAGCCTCATGTGGCTACAATCAATGTCAAAGACCCAAAGACCTGGGCCTTCCTTTGGCCCAGACCCCTCGGCGCCCAAACTCCCCCTATCCCAAAGGCCCTTAAATATACGCAGTTCTTGGTCCCTCGAGGCCACACTTGCCTCTGAGTGTTGGCCCCTTTCCAACCTGTAAAAGGTGAATAATAAACTTTACATCTTTCTACTTTCTTCCTTGTTGCAACCTTTGCATTATTCCCACGGCATCAGCACCAGCACTGGCCCACCTTGCCTCAGTTTACCCAATTCACTTAGTTTCCCTGGATGAAAAAAGTCCTCAAAAAGAAGCATTTTGCTGATGTGGAAGAGGTGAAACAAAAAACAGCAGAAACACCAAAAGGCATCAAAATTGACAAGTTCAAAAAACTGTTTTGAGTAGTGGAAAAAGCATCTCAATTGGTGTATTGTATCAAACGGAGAGTACTTTGAAGGTGACTGAAGTTTTAACATGTAAGAATAAATACACAATTTTTAAATTAATAAATTGTTTTTTGGGTCCCCTCTCATATATATAGCACATATATCATACACACACACACACACACACACACACACACACACACACACACCATGAGACACAATATTAGTCTGCTAATTTAAGGCAATGAGTTTTTTTGGGGGGGTGCCTTGTCAATAACAACAGATGATAAAAATAACATCTTTAACTTATCAAAGTCTCTGTAGAGTCAGTATTCTACCATTTCACATTTTCTATTTCACTTCTGGAACTTCAAAGTTTCTTTCTCATACTTTTCTTTCTTCCCACATGTAATAACCTTGCGGCAATGTGATAGTATGATTTCAATTATCTGCTTCACTTTCATCTTTTGTGGGCAAAAATAAATAAAATCAATACTAAAAATGCACAATAGGTCCCAAAAGAAGGCAGAAAAGGAAGAAAAACAAACAAAACAGATAGAAAAATTTAAACCAAATAGCAATTGACTAGACTTAAAACCAAACATAATAGCTACATTAAATGTAAAAAAACAGTCAAATATAAAAAAAAGTTAAAAAAAACATAAAGTATCAGTTAACTATATACTCTATACACTCTAAATTTAAAGACAAAGATAGGTTTAAAGCAATCACTTTACAAAAAAAGAAAAAATACCTGCACACGCATGTTTACTGCAGCACTATTCACAATGGCAAAAACATGAAACCAACCATGCTGCCCATCGAAACTGGACTGGATAAAAATCGTATATGGTACATAAACACGACGGAATATTATGCAGCCATAAAGAAGGACAAAATAATGGACTTTGCGGCAACTTGGATGGATTTAGAGTCTATCATACTCAGTGATCTATCACAGAAAGAACTGAGTACCACATATTCTCACTCCTAAGCAGAGAACATTTACCATAATACTGTAAGAAAGGGATTAGCAGTAGCTGGAAACTGCCAGGGGGAGGGGGGCGGGCATATAACATCAATAAGCATACCTGATCTCAAACCAGGTGAAGTGGGGACCCAAGGGAGGCCCAAATTTTACCTGTACAATGACCACTTGTATACCTAATCCTGAATTGTACTCCACATCTTTAAAATAAAAAAAGTAAAAGAACAGAAAAATGTATACTACACAAACATGAGTCATCAGAATGCCATCGTGGCTATATTAATATCTCATATAATCGACTTCATGCACAAAGAAACATTACCAAAGATAAAGAGGGACATTTCATAAGGATAAGTGGGTCAATTCATCAAGGGGACATAACAATGCTACATGTGTATGTACCCAATAACAGAACTTCAACATAGACAAAGTAAAAACTGATAGACCTGAAAGGAAATCAACATATCTTCAACTGCAAAATTCATCTCTAAGTCCCTGGTAGAAAAGGAGACTTAAGATCAGGAGATATACTGAAGACTTGAAGAACACTATCAACAACCTGATGTAAATTGACAGTTATATTATGTCTCTATTTTTATTTTTTATTTTTGAGTTGGGGTCTCACTCTTGTCACCCAGACTGGAGTGCAGTGGCACGCTCACAGCCATCGCAACCTCGACCTGCTGGACTCCGGCGATCCTTCTGCCTCAGCCTTCCAAGTAGCTGGAACTACAGATGCACACCAGTATGCCCAGCTGACATTTATATAACATTTCCAACTACATCATAGATATGATGTTTAATGGTACCCATGGAACAGTTACCATTCACAAAAAGAGACCATATGCTGGAGAATAAAGCAAGTCCCATCTAATTTAAAAGGATTGCCAAAGAAACCATTGAGAGAGTAGGGAGACAGCCCACAGACTGGGAAAAAAATATCTGTCACTTGAATGTCTGACAAAGGACTAACATCTAGGGTCTACAAGGAACTCAAACATGCTGAAAGGAAAAAAACAAATAGCCCCATGCAAAAGTGGGTACAAGACATGAATAGACACGTCTCAAAAGAAGATACACGGGCAGCCAACAGACATATGAAAAAGTGCTCAGCCTCACCAGTCATCAGAGAAATGCAAATCAAAACCACACTGAGATACCACCTAACCCCAGGAAGAATGGCCAACATTAATAAAACAAACAACAGATGCTGATGAGGATATGGAGAAAAAGGAACACTTCTACCCTGCTGGTGGGAATGCAAACTAGTGCAACCTCTTTGGAAAACAGTGTGGTGATTTCTGAAAGAACTAGACATTGACCTTCCATATGACTCAGCAATCCCCGTTAGGGATACACCTGGAGGAACTCAAATCATTCTACAAAAAAGATACCTGCATACACATGTTTGTTGCAGCTCTATTCTCAATAGCAAAAACATGGAACCAATTGTGCTGCCCATCAAAACTGGACTGGATAAAAAAACCATGGTACATATACACAATGGAATATTATGCAGCCATAAAGAAGGACAAACATATGGACTTTGCAGCAACTTGAATGGATTGAGAGTCAATCATACTCAGTGATCTATCACAGAAACAAAGAACAGAGTACCGTATGTTATCACTCATAAGTGGATCTTGAAAAATTATAATACTATAAGAAAGGGATTGGCAGTAGTGGAAACTGCCAGGGGAGGAGGTGAGATCAGATTGGCAGTTAAGGGAATCTGCCAGGGGAGGAGAGCATACCTTATCAACAAGGGTATCTGCATAATGAACATATGTATACCTAACCCTGAATTGTACCCCACATCTTTAAAATAAAAAAATTTAAAAAAGAAATACCTCAAAGTAGAACATTAAAAATAAATAAATAAAATAAAATCATGGGGCATCTCCTCTAACCAAAAGGAGATTAGATTAGAAATTTCAACAAGACAATTATATATTTTTTTATTACTTGGAAATGAAAATAACACACCTCTAAATACACAGATAAAGGAAGAATCACAGGGGAAAATAAAAATATTTCAAACTAAATGACAATAAAATGGCAACATAATAAAATTTGTAAGGTGAGTTAAAGGAGCTATCCGCTAATTCATCTAACTTTTCAGTGCATTTCTAGTATCAGCTGGGTGTGGTAGCTCACGCCTGTAATCCCAGCACTTTGGGAGGCTGAGGCAGGAGGATTGCTTGGTCCCAGGAGTTCAAGGCTGCAATGAGCTGCAATGAGCTGCAATGAGCTGCTCCAGTTGGGTGACAAGAGTGAGACCCCAACTCAGAAAAATAAAATAGAAAAACAAGTTTCAGACATCAGTATACTTTCCCCAAATAATTCAGCCTGCATATTATTAACTAGAGCTCTATATTTGTTAGTGGTTATTTTTGTTATTGATTTAATTCTCAGTATTATTTAGTATGTTTCTTCCACTCCCAAGATGAAAAGGAATTCATTCCTGGATTCTAGCCGTTTCCTTTTTCATATGGGGATTTCTGACTCATTTGGAGTTTATACTGGTGCTGTTTTGTGGACTGGATCTTATTTATATACATATATAGTGCAAGGGCTCGATGGTTAAACATTTTTATTGGGATATAATTTACACATCATAAAATTAACCCTTCTAATGTGTACAGTTAAGTGGTTTTTAGTATATTCACAGAGTTGTGCAATCTTCAGCACCACAATTTTTTATAAAAAAAATTTTTTCCTCCAAATGTCTATTAAGCTATCAGCAGTACATGTGAAAATGTGTATCTTTCTGCCAGAGGTACGAGGTGCCACCCATATCACGAAACGTCCAGGTGTTTGGGGTCCCATTCTGTCCCGCTGGCCACCTTGTCCATTTATTCCGATGTATGAGACAACTTTTGCTGACATCCCTGTTGAGATCGGCATCCCTGGCCCAGGATTCGGAAGAAAGGAGGAGAGGGCACCATGCCACGCCCCCTCAATGACTTTTTATTAACAGTGAGAACAACGCGATTGCCGGGGAGTTGCTGAAAAAACACCAAAGGGGAAGGACGAAAGGCAGCAGGAAGGTCTGGGGAGAAGGAGTGGCAGTCAGTTCTCTTGGGTGTCTCCTCTCCTCCCTTCCCTCCCCAGCCCCAGGTCAGGGCCCTCTCCCCCTCCGAGGGCCAGAGGCCTTGGCCAGGGAACGCCCCACCCAGTTCTCTGCCCGTGATGGCCCCGCGGAGGCACCTGCAGAGCGTGGCTGAGGCATCCCGAGACGTCCGAGGACAGGCCAGGGGTGTCCAAGGCCTCCGGGGCAAAGTCCTGGGACCTCTTCACCAACAGACCAGGTTTCGTGTGAAAGGTCATATTTGTGGAAACCAGTAGGGGGCTCACGGTCTACAGGAAGGTAGAGGGGAAAGGCAAGGACATCCCTCACCCTCCTCCACGTCCAGGATCCCACCCACCCGCTGTGATCCCGCTCAGGCCTCCTGGGCATTCCCCTGCCCCTCCGGTTGGACCATGACCCCTGAGAGAACCAACAGCTTATGAGTCACCAATCTCCTTCAGACAGCGTCCTGGCTCCTGCCCCAATGAGCCTCTGCCATCTCTAAGCACCCATGCTCTCTAAATTGAGCTGCCACCCCTGCCACATCCCTTCTGAGCCCCCACAGAGTCCGGCACCTGCACGGTGATCCCCTCAGGGAAGTACTCTGCACCCACTGCCTTGGAGAAACTTCGCACAAAGGCCTATGAAGGAAGGAAAGGGGTCCCAGGACTGAGAGCCTTCCCTCTGAGGCAGGAACGTCACACAGCCCACCCTTGCCCCAGCCCTGTCTCTATCCCTGGAACACTCCACGGCTTCAGAAGGTCCCCTGAATGCCTACATGGTTGAAGCCTCCCTCTTTCACCACACACCCTTTCTCTTCTCCAGCAGGGCCAGTCTCAGAATTCCTTGACCTCATTTCCACCACCAGGTCTTTGCTTGACTCTCAGCCTCCATTTTTCTTAAAAAAAACTCTGGCTTGCCTACTGGGCTGTGCCTCAGACGATTAACTTACCCAGCAATGTTCTCAGACTCAGGAGACACGTGACCCCCCTTTCTGTCTTCATTCAGGATTTTTTTCCCACCATAAACTTAGATACCAGAATAAAGGGCTAATGGAGAAATTCCCTCAGGGCAAGACAGCCCTGGCCTCCGGTCTGTGGGGTCTGGATACCTTAGTGGCTGAATACATTGCTAAGAATGGCCAGGGAGCTGAGTCAGACATGAAGAGATGTTGATGATGATGCCTTTGCCCCTGAAGGAGGAAGCACTCGTTGGAGGTCATGGCCAATGCTAGGGAGGGTCCAGGCCCTCCCCCCAGCACACCTCCTCTCAGCCTGTGCTCTTATCTGAGAAACTTCGGACAAGCAGGAATTAGATATGTGGGTGGAAGACAAAGAGACTGGCTCTTACCTGGTGACCATTTGGGGCAGGATGATTCGGGTCATCTGTAGAGAAGAGCGTGCCGGGTCATGTTATTCCCTGAGCATCCTCTCCCCTGCCTAAGACTCCTCCCCATCCCCATCAAATTCACGCCCACTCCCCTAACTTCCCTCAGGAACTACTCCCTCAGCACCTCCTCCATGGCAGGTTTAGTGCTGTCGGATGCTGAGGACCACCCAGAGTGGTCAGAGCCACCCTGACCTAAGCCTCCTAGCCCAGCCTCACCTGGGCCACGGACATAATGTTGCAGTTGACAATATCCGAGATGCGCTAGGGAAAAAAATGGAACCAATCATTCTCTCCCTTCACCAGCACAGTCACACCCCACATTTACACATTTCCTAGCTTTTTCTTAGACATGGAACATTTTTTTAAAAGTAGCACTTAATAGAATTTAAAATGTTCACGCCCAATGACCCACTAATTCAACTTCTGGAAATTTGTTCCTTTCCAGGCTACTCATACACATGGAAAGTGAATATGTTCAAAGATGTTCTTTGTAACACTATATGTAACCACAAGAAATATTACAAAATATACAAAGAAACAGCAAAGTATGGCCTTTCTTTCTTTCTTTTTTTTTGAGTGGAGTCTCACTCTGTCGCCCAAACTAGAGTGCAGTGGCATGCTCCCAGTCACCGCAGCCTCGACCTGCCGGGCTCTGGCGATCCTTCCACCTCAGGCTTCCAAGTAGCTGGAACTACAGGCGCACGCTACCACGACTGGCTAATTTTTTATTTATTGTAGAGGTGAGGTCTTGCCAAGTTGCCCAGGTGGGTCTCGAACCCATGGGCTCAGACAATCCGCTCGCCTCAGCCTCCCAAAGTGCTGGGATTATAGACTGAGTCACCGAGCCCAGCCAATATGGCTTTTCATAGCAAAAAATTTTTTGACAGAAATCATCTCTGAGGAAGCCCATGCATTGGAATGACTAGCCAAAGACAATAAGCCAACTGTCTTAAATATGCCCCATGAGCTAAAGAAAACCATAAACAAAGAAGTAATGGGAATCAGGAAAATATGTATAAACAAAATGAGAATAAAGAGATAGCAATTACAAAAAAGAACCAAATAGAAATTCTAGAATTTTAAAATACAACAACTGAAATGAAACATTTACGAGGCAGGTTCAATAGCACATTTCAGCAGGTAGAAGAAAACATAAGCACTCTTGAAGATAAGAGAATTGAAAGCATCCAGTCAGAAGAAAAAAAATGAAGAAAAGTGAACAGAGTCTGAGGATTCTTCAAACATACCAATATATTTATAACTGGAATCCCTATGAGGGAGGAAGAAGAGAAGGGAAGGAGTGTAAATACTGTTTTAGAAATAATGAGTGAAAGCATCCCAAACATAATAAAATATATATCTCCAAGAAGCTCAACAAACACCAAGCGGTTCAAAAGGCTCCATCTGCGATATTTTATTGTCAAATTGACAAAACCCAAATACAAAGAGAATTTTGAAAGCAACGAGAAAGAAGTGACTTATCACAAGCAAAGTATTCTCAATAGGATCAATAACAGATTTCTCATTGAAACTATGAAGGCCAGAAAGCAGAGGGATGCCCAATTTATAGTCCTGAAACAAACAAACAGAAATTGTCAATCAGGAATTTTATTTCCTGCAAAACTATCCTTCAAGAATGAAGGAAAAAACAAGACATTCCCTGATAAAAACCAAGGGAGTTCATTGCCAGGAGAGCATCCATTCCTTTGACATACAAGAAATGCCAAAAGGAGTTCTTAAGGTTTAAATGAAAAGATACTAGAAGCCGGGCTTGGTGGCTCAGCCTGTAATCCCGCGCCTTGGGAGGCTGAGGTGAGTAGATTGCCTGAGCCCGCGGGTTCGAGACCCGCCTGGGCAACTTGGCGAGACCTCATCTCTACAATAAATCAAAAATTAGCCGGGCGTGGTAGCACGCGCCTGTAGTTCCAGCTACTTGGAAGGCTGAGGCGGAAGGATCGCCGAAGTCCAGCAGGTCGAGGCTGCGGTGGCCGGGAGCAGCCACTGCACTCCCGTCTGGGCGACAGAGTGAGACTCCAACTCAAAAAAAATAAAAATAAAAAAAAAATATATATATATATACAAAATACATATATATAAAGATAATAATGAAACTTGATAAATCTAAAATTAGGTGCTCCTGCCTCACTCATAGCCATACCTTTACCCAAATCTTATTTATTTGGACAGTCTAGGGAAACAAGCTT
>CAUYQG010185746.1:0-16838 GCA_963574415.1 Tarsius wallacei
ACAGGCCATATGAGATAAGATAGACAAGTGGGACCTCATTAAACTGACAAGCTTCTGCAAAGCCAAAGAAACCATCAAGAGAGCAGGGAGACAGCCCACAGACTGGGTAAAGTATTTGCCAACTCCTTGTCTGACAAAGTCTAACATCAAGGTTCTACAAGGAACTCAAATGTGCTGAAAAGAAAAAAACAAACAACCCCATTACAAAGTGGGTAAAACATATAAACAGACACTTCTCAAAAGAAGACATATGAGCGGCCAACAGATACATGAAGAAATGTTCAACCTCGCTAGTCATCAAGGAGATGCAAATTAAAACCACACTGAGATACCACCTAACTCCAGTCAGAATGGCCATCACCAATAACTCAAAAAATAACAGATGCTGGAGAGGATGTGGTGAAAAGGGAACACTTGTACACTGTTGGTGGGAGTGTAAACTAGTGCAACCTCTGTGGAAATCAGTGTGGAGATTCCTAAAAGCTCTAAGAATCGACCTTCCATTTGACCCCGCAATCCCCCTACTGCGAATATACCCTGAAGAACTCAAATAACTGTAAAAAAATACCTGCACACATATGTTTATCGCAGCATTGTTCACAGCAAGATCATGGAACCAACCAGGCTGTCCATCAAAAGAGGACTGGATTAAAAGATGTACATGTTCACAATGGAATATTATGCAGCCACAAAAAAGAACAAAATCATGAATTTTGCAGCAATCTGGATGGAATTAGAGTTTATAATATTGAGTGATCTCTCACAGAAACAAAGATCTGAGTATCACATGTTCTCACTCCTAAGTGGACCTTGAACAACTACCGTAATACTACAAGAAAAGGATTGACAGTGGTGGGAAACTATAGGGAGGGGGCAGGGAGGGGAAGGGAGGTGGGATTAATGGTAGTCAATATCTGGGGAAGGGTGGGCACACACCTCATCAACAATGGACCTGAACAATGCATATTTGTATACCTAGCCCTTAAGTGTACCCCACAATTTTAAAATAAAAAATACATATAAAAAAAGTGTATAGGTTATATAGCAAACTGTGTGAATGGATGGCTCCCTCTGCCCTCTGTTGGCTTTCAAATGTAGAAAAGCTTGATTAACTATTTTCATCCCCCCCCATTTTCCTGTAAAAATACCCTGATACCTGCTTTTCAAATTCTCATCTAGAGTGAAACTACATAGATAATGTGGAGGCCTTAAGCATTTTAGCATCATGACTGCATGAATTACCACTGGGCAACAGGCTTTTGGGACAAGAAAAGAAAAACTACACTTTAACTTGCTTGTTGCTAAAATTGCTTCCTATTGTGAAGCTCGTGAAATAATCATAATACTCTAGCACCAAGGACATAAACTATGTTTCCATAAGGGACTATGTTCTCACCTCATAACTTGCATCGAAGGAAGGATCTTTTTTTCTTTTTACTTTTACAAAAATGAACTTAGCAACTTTGTTTGGGGTTTCACATATTTTGATCTCTGAAACAATGTAATGTGTTGCCTTAAATACTATATGAAATTAGACTTGCCTAATTCAATTCAGGAATGATGTATAATAGAGTCCTAAGCTGTAGTTAAAGAGCTTGAACTTTTTAAAAACTAATCATGAAACCCTCAGCCAGTCTTTGTTCATTCCAACCCTTGGACATTTTACCTGGGTTTGGTATCCTGGTAATTAGAAAACAACCTCTCATTAAGCACAAAGGAAGGTAACAGGCAGGTGTTTCCCCTTAAGACTAATGATCTTTATTGCCCACAAAACCACTCTTCTGGCAAGAGAAATCTAGAGCAGTTTTTTTTTTAAACTTAGCTGGAGTCCTACTACACTGTGTTCCTTGAGCTGACAAAAGTGATCCCACCATATTCCACAATTATTACACATAGCATCTGCCAACATGCATGTTTGTGTTTCCACCTAAATGCCACTGGGAACATCTAAAGTTTTCTTCCAGCTTCAGTCAAAGACAATTTGGCAATCTCCAATCATTGTGACAGTGTTGTAATTACTTCCAAATACATATATAGATAATTAAATTGATAAGGGAAAACGGACTGTGGTGTTAGACCCAGTAGGCTATAATTTGGACTGTTTCAATGGGTGAATCCATTCTGTCAATGGCAAATACAGGAAAATCTGGTTAGTTTATTTATTTATTATTGACTATGTGTTAAAGAAACTCTGATCTCTTCATGGCCAACCTTTTTTTTAACCTTCAGAGTTTTTTCAACCTTGGCCAAGACTCAGCCTCCTGAGACAGCCTCCAATTCAGCCCAGAAGTAGTTAACACTTAGGTGTTTCTCCTTAATACTAATAATATGTATTGTCAGTGGTGCACTCGACTATACAAACCATGTTTCTATCCACAAGGGACTCTTGTCTCTCCTAACACCTTTTAAAGAAAAATAAACAGATCTTTCTACTTTAAAACAATTGACATAGATGAGATTGGGTGCTTTCAGGGAGGTATGGCCCTAGACTAAAAAATATGGAATGCTTCACAAATTTGCATGTTATCCTTGTGCAGGGCCATGCTAATTTTCTCTGTATCATTCTAATTTTAGTATATGTGCTGCTGTATCCCAGATAAATTAAAACTATGTGCACATTTGTGCATGTATACTCATAGCCACTTTATTATTAATAGCCCAAATCTGAAAAGAGCCAAGATACTCTTCACCATACAAATGATTAAACAAATTGTGGTATATTCATTCCATGGAATATGTCTCAGGGACAAAGAGGAGCAAATTATGAATGCATACAACAACTTGAATGAATCTCCAGGGTATGATCTTCAGGGGGAAAAAAGAATTTGAAACATCGCTTACTATTATTTCATTTCTATAACATTCTTGAAATGATAAAATTGTAAGAATGTAAAACATATTAGTGACTGCCAGAAGCAAGGGACAAGGGTTGGTAAAGGGAGAAGAAGGGAGTGGGTTTGGTTACAAAAGGGCAATGAGAGGGACATTTGGTGATGGAAATCTTCTGTATCTTGAATGTATCAATATCAACATCTTGGTTGTAATATTGCATCATAGTTTTGCAAACTGCTGTCATTGGGGGAAACTGGATAAAGGGTGCAAAGGATCTTACTGTATTATTTCTTAAAACTGTATGCGAATCTACAATTATCTCAAAATTAAGACTTCAATTTAAAAAATTGACATAGCAACTTTGTTTGGGGTTCACATATTTCCATCCATGAAACAATGCAATGTGTATTTGAAATAGCTAATGAAACATGTAAATGGGACAATTACTAGTTGCAAATTCACTTCTAACTGAACTATAAACTTAGGACAAAAACAGGTTACCCACTCATTCCTCATAGCTCTGAACTGCCTATTCCCTCCAATGGGCCAAAACCTGCTTTGGAAGTTAAAAGTCACTATTGTGTTTTTCCTGACAAAATTGAAATGTTTGTTTCTACTGTTAGACTTAATGGATGTCTTCTTCTCTATTCCTCTGTCCCCTGTTAGTCAATCCATCTTTGCTTTTAAATGGACAAATCTTGACTCTGGGGACACCATTCAGTTAACTTGGACCCTTTTTGGAGAAATTTTGCAACAGAATTAGTCAGGGTTCTGTGCCTTACACCCTGAATGTACTCTACTCCAGTATGTAGACAATCTCTTGCTTGCAACTGCAGACTTGGACACTTGTTTACAAGGCACTAAGGCTCTGTTACAGCTTTTCCAAGATTTGCGCTACCAGATGTCAGTGATAAAAGCAAAGCTCTGTTCAGCTGAAGTTTCCTACCTTGGATACCAGCTAAAGAAAGGTGGTAAACAAGCCCTAACCTCGGTCCAGAAAGGAGCCATTCTTCAGGTTCCCATGCCAACCACAAAGAAATGGGTATGGGAATTTCTGGAGGCAGCAGGGTATTGCTGGCTGTGAATCCTAGAATTTGCTGAAATTGCCAAGCCTCTATACACAGCCATGGCAGGAAATCAACCCCTAAACTGCACTGCTGCTGAGAAACAAGTGTTCCAGCAGTTAAAAACAACTCTGACCCAAGCCCTGTGTCTAGCCCTCCCAAATGTTACTGAGCCTTTCCACTTGTTCGTTCACGAACAACAAAGACTTGCAAAGGGGGTCCTCACGTAGACCTTAGAACTGTGAAGAAGACTGGTGGCTTACTTGTTAAAAAGACTGGACCCAGTAGCCTCTGGCTGGCCCTGTTGTCTTTGGGTCATTGCAGCCATGGCCATGCTAGTTAAGGAAGCAGATAAATTAATGTTTGACCAGAACTTGGCCTTGCCTGTTCCCCATGCTGTTGAAACTTTGCTCTGAGGAGCCTCTGACTGCTGGATGTCAAATTCTCATATCACCCAATATCAAAGTCTCTTGCTTGACCAACCAAGACTAACTTTCTCTCCTACTCAATACCTCGATCCAACCACCCTGCTTGATCTCCATGACACCCCTTTAAGTCAGGCTAATGCTGACTGTTCATAAATGGTAGCAACCTGGTAATAGAGGGAGTCCAAAAAAGCAGCTGCAACCGCAGTTTATGATATAATCTGGTCACAGGCCTTGCCTCAAGACACTTCATCTCAAAAGGCTAAGTTAATTGCTTTAACTCACGTCCTGCACTGGGAAGCAGGAAAGTGGGTAAACATCTTCACCAACAGCCAGTATGCTTTTGGCTGCACACAATGTACACGCCATAATTTACAAAAAACAAGGTCTTCTCACCACAGCAGATAAGACTATAAAAAACAAGGAAGAAATTGTAGCCATCTTAAAGGCTATATGGCTCCCTAAAAAGATAGCTGTCATTCATTGCAGAGGACATGAGAAATCCAACACTCCAGAAGCAACTGGAAACTGCCTAGTGGACCAGGCAGCTCGAGAGACAGCAAAACTCCCAGTTAAGCCCCTAACTATCTTGCTAACCAAAACTTTTCTAGTTCCTTCTCTCCCATAGTAGCCCAACTATACACAAGAAGCAGCAGACCTGGCAGGAACTCACAAGAGGTCTGACGGCTGGTGGATTAAAAACTCCAGAATTATTTTGCCTACAGCTCTTGCACACACCATAGTAAAGCAGCTAAACTCCACCACCCATCTGGGAGGTACCAGAATAGCTCATCTGTTAAATTGCTTCTATCATATTAATGACTTAAAAAGCTGGTCTGCTTCAGCAGCCGAAATATGCCCTGCTTGCTCACATGTTAACCCAAAAGGAGAGTCCAAGCCTCCAACAGGAATTAGGGCTCGTGGATTAAGCCCTGGCAGAAAATGGAAAATAGACTTTACTGAAATAAAACCCCCTCAGGTGGGTTACAACTATCTACTGGTGTTTTTTTTGTATGGATAGAAGCCTTTGACACACACACACACACACACACACACACACACACACACACACAATGAAACCACACTGATGGTTGCAAGGTTTTTATTAAATAAAATAATTCCTAGGTTTGGCCTCCATCTCTGTTGACTCTGACAATAGTCCTACCTTCACCTCATCCATAGCACAGCTGGTTGGTAATTCACTAAATATTAACTGAAAATTGCATTGTGCTTAGCAACCACAAAGCTCTGGACAGGTAGAATACATAAACCAAATTTTAAAAAGTACTTTAACCAAATTAATAATAGAAACTGGTGAAAAATGGATAAGCCTTCTGCCTCTGGACCTTCTCTGGGTTAGGTGCACCCCATACAAGGCAGGGTTTACTACATATAAAATCATGTTTAGGAGACCCCCTCCTCTGTTACCCTGGTTGTGGAATCTTGAAGAAATTACTAATCAATCTCTGTTAAAGCATCTCCATTCTTTACAACAGGTCCAGAATATTGTCCACACCAAGATCCAGGCCACCTTGCCAACTCCTTCCACACCGTGTCATCCATTCCAGCTTGGGAACTTGGTCTATGTCAAAAAGTTCCAGAAGAAAAAACTGACCCCTGCCTGGAAAGAACCCTACAAAGTCACTCTCACCACCCCAACAGCACTCAAGATTCACCCGCTTTCCTGCTTCAACCACACCACAGTCTAACCAGCCAACACTCAGCTAAACCACAAAACTCCTACTGCTTAAAATAAACTAATATACTGACTATTGTTATTATTTTTTAAAATGCATTGTACTCATTCCTTAACCCTTGCCTTTGTCATTAACAAATGAGTCAATGAATTGACTCATGTGCAACTAAAAGGGGGGAATGAAATAGCTAATGAAATATGTAAAATGATTGCAATAACTTGCTGGACATAAGTAACTCCATCTTGTTAAAGTCTTCCATCTTAACTGCCTACTTGACCTAGAAATGAACCCCCATTGTGTACATGTAATTGCTGTAACATTCTCATGATCACAGACCCACAGATGCATTCCCTTGAGCTGATCACATTGACTGTTCCTGTTGACCAGTTGCAAGACTCCCTAGCCACAAGTTCCTTGTAATTGTATCCCTTGTTAACTGAAATCCAAGAGATTGTTCCTTTTGTTTTTAGTTCCTTGTACCCTCACCCTCTGCTATGTAGCCTGCTGGCGATTTTTGTCTTTATAAACTTCTTGCTAGTTTAGTTCAGGTGTCAAGAGTTTTTCTGGCATGAGCCCACTCTTGACCCACGTGTTAATAAGGGGCTCATAATTAATTAGAATTGGCGTGCTGGCATGTATCTTTCTCACAACTCAGTCATAACATAATCATAAATACTATGAGTTTGCCTAAATTAATTCTGTGAGTGAAATAATTTAAAGCCTTAAACTGTTGTTAGAGAAAAGAGCATGAGCTTTTAATCCTTCTTAAAGCCTTGAATCAATCTTCTATTCTTCAGTCTTTTTAATCTTTAACCTAGATTCAACCTTCAGAAGAAATTAGGAAACTACCTCCAACTAATCCCAGAGGTAGGAAACTCACAGATATTTCTCCTTAAGCCTAATGAGTTCAATTGCCTAGTGTAATTCTTCTGTGGCAAGGGAACTCAAGAGCATGCTTTAGACTTTGTTTGCATCCAAGCAGCTTTGTTCTCTGAACTGGTGCTAATTATCACACCACACTCCATTAAATATTATGCCAAAGGACTTCCAACATGCAGGTTTTCATTTTCTCTTTAATGTCCCTGGGAACATCTAAGCTTTTCTCTCAACTTCCTTCTAAGGTAATTTGGCAATCTCCTTTCTTTGTGAAAGCAATTTATTGACTTTCAGTCATATAAATGGTTAAATAAATAAATAAAAGAAAAAAAGAGTGGTATTAGACTCATTTGTTTATACAGCAAACTATTTGAATGGATGGATCCATCTGTCACTTTTTGGTGACAATTGAATTAAAACCTGGTAGTTTTATCAGTTTATTTAGTGCCATGCTTTAAAGAAATCTGAATATCTGCTATGCCTAGAGTACTTTTACCTAGAGTAAAGCTACACAGATAATATGGAGGCCTTCAGCTGATTTAGCATTAATGTAGTTTGGTGTGTAACTTTGCCATACTCTGATGAATGCACTGTTTATCACTGGGTAGCATGTCTCTGGGAAAGGAAGAGAAAAAGTACATTTTAATTACAATTTTACTAAAACTGCTTTCTTTTGTGAACACCATAGAATGATTTTAACGTTCTAATCTCCCCCTTCCCCCAGGATGCATACCATGTTTTCGTAAGGAACTGTGTTCTCTCCTCATAGCTTCCCTAGGGAGGATTTTTTTTCATACTTTTACAAAAACTGACATAAAAAAGCACATTAGCATCAATATAGGCTTGTAGCAACTTTCTCATTCTCCAATGAGTGCACTAATTACTACTGAGCAACAGGTTTCTGGGAAAAGAAGAGAAAAACTACATTTTAACTTGCTTGTTATTAAAATTCCTTACTATTGTGAACCCCATGAAATAATCATAACACTCTAGCACCAAGGATACAAACTATGCTTCCATAAGGGACTGTGCAGTCTCCTCATAACTTGCATCAAAGGAAGGACCTTCACTTTGTACTTTTACAAAAATGAACTTAGTGACTTTGTTTGGAGTTTCACATATTTCAATCCCTGAAACAATGCAATGTGTTGTCTTAAGTACTATACCAAATTAGGCCTTCCTAATTTAATTCTGGAATGACATAAAATAGAGCCCTAAACTGAAATTCAAGAACTTAAACTTTTAAAATCACCATGGAGCCTTCAGTCTATTGTCATTCATTCTGTCACTTGGACTTTTAACCTACATTCAGTTTCCTGAGGTAATTAAGAAGCAGTCTTTCATTAAGCACAGAGGAAGGTAACATGCATATGTTTCTCCTTGAGGTTAATGATCTCTATTGCCTAGCAAATCACTTTTCTGGCAAGAGAAATCCAGAAGAGGTTTTTTGACTTACCTGGAGTCCTACCACACTGTATTCCCTGAGCTGACAAAAATGATCACTCAATATTCCATGATTATTATACCTAGTGTCTGCTAACCTGTAAATTTGTGTTTCCACTTAAATGTCACTGGGAACATCTAAGGTTCTCTTCCAACTTCAGCCAAAGCCAATTTGTCAATCTTCATTTATTGTGACAATGTTGTACTTACTTCCAAATATATATATACTTAAATTGATTATAAAAAAAGGAGTGTGGTATAAGACTCAGTAGGTTATCATTCAGACTGTTTTAATGGTAGACCCATCCTGTCAGTGGCAAATGCAGAAAAATCTGGTTAGTTTATTTATTTTTGACTGTACTTTAGAGGAACGTTGATCTCTTCTTGGTCAATCTTTTTTTATTCCTTCAGTGTTTTCCACCTTTTTCCAAGACTCAGCCATCGGAGGCAGTTCAGCCCAGAATTAGTTAACACTCTGCTGTTTCTTTTTAATACCAATTATATATATTACCAGCAGTGCACTCTACTATACAAACCACGTTTCTTTCCATAAGGAACTCTCTTCTCTCCTCACAGCTTTTCTAGGCAAAGGAGCTTATTTTTCTACTTTAAAAAATTTTACCTAGCAACATTCTTTGAGAGTTTACCTGTTTCCACCATGAAACAATGCAATGTGTAGTCATAAATACTATGGGTTGTACTAAATTAATTCCACAAGTGAAATAATCTAAGCCTTAAGTTTCAGTTAGAGTAAAGGGCATGAATTTTTAACTCTTCTTGGAGCCTTGAGCCAATAATTTGTCCTTCTGTCTTTTTCTCCTTTAACCTAGATTCAGCCTCCTGAGGTAATTAAGGAAATAGCTTCCAACTAAGCTCAGAAGTAGGTAATCCACAGGTGTTTCTCCTTCAGCCTAATGAGTTCAATTGCCTAGTGTAGCTTTTTTGTGGCAAGGGATCTCTCAAGAGCATGTTTTAGACTTTACTTGAGTTCAAGCATGCTTTGCTCTCTGAACAGGCACCAATTATCACACCACACTCCATTAAGTATTATGCCAAAAGACTTACAATATGGAGGTTTGTGTTTTCTATTTTACGTCCCTGGGAACATTTAAGATTTTCTCTCAGCTTCCTTCTAAGGCAAGTTGGCAATCTCCTTTCTTTGTAAAAGCAATCTATTGACTTGCAAATACATAAACAGTTAAATAAATAAATAAATAAAAGAAAAGAGAGAGTGGTGTTAAACTTGTTTATACGGCAGGCAAACTGTTTGAATGGGTGGATCGATTTACCACTTTTTGGTGACAACTGAAGGAAATAACTGGTTGTTTTATTTGTTTAATTACTTCTATGCTGTAAGGAAATCCGAATCTCTGCCATGCCTAGAGTACTCTTACCTAGAGTGAAGTTACTCAGATAATGTGGAGGCTTTCAGCTGGTTTAACATCAACGTAGGTTTGTATGTAACTTCGCCAGATTCTGATGAATGCACTGTTCACCACTAGGCAACATGTCTCTGGGAAAGAAAGAGAAAAAGTACATTTTAAATTACATGTTGCTAAAAAATACTTTCTTTTGTGAACCCATGAAATAATTTTAACATTCTATCCCCCCCCCAAAAAATACCACTCTTCCAAAAGGGACTGTACTCTTTCCTCATAGCTTCCCTAGGGAGAAAGATTCCTTTTTGTACAATTATGAAAACTGAGTTAGTAACGTTGTTTGGATTTTCACATACTTAAATTTCTTAAACAATGCAAGGTGTTGTCTTAAATTATATTAGGTTGTCTAAATTAATTCCAGGAGTTAAATTATCTTGGGCTTTAAGCTGCAGTCTGAGTAAAGGGCATAGATTTTTAACTCTTCATGAGGCCTTGAGCCTATGTCCTCTCTTTCTGAATTTTTAAACTCAGACCTAATCAGTCTCCTGAGGTAATTAGGAAGCAGCATCCAATTCAGCCCAGAAATAAGTATCATGCTTGTGTTCTTTAAGCCTAATGATCCCTGTTGCCCAATAAAACACTCTTCTGACAATGGAACTCCAGAGCAGGTTTCAGACTTTGCTGGAGTCCCACTACACTTTGTTCTCTGAACTGACAGAATTGATCATACAACATTCTGCCAATTTTTATGCATGGAGTCCTGCAACCTGCAGGTTTGTGTTGCCTTTCAACATCATTGAAAATATCAAATGTTTTCTTTCAGCTTGCTTCAAAGGCAATTTGGAAATCTCCTTTTTCATTACAGTGTTGTAGTATTTCCAAATATACAAAAAATAAATGGAAAAATGTGTAGATTATACAGCAAGCTGTGAATAAATGGATCCAAGGACCACCTGTCAGTTTTCAAATGTAGAAATGCTTGGTTAATTTTTAAATTTTTTCCTTGCTATTTTGTAAAATTACTCTGATGTCTGCTTTTCAAACTCTCATCTTGAGTGAAGCAACACAAATAATGTGGAGACCTTAAACATGTTAAAGTCACTGTAGGTTAGAGGCAATCTTCCCATCCTCCAATGAAGGCAGTAATTACCACTGGGCAACAGGTTTCTTAGAGAAGAAGAGAAAAACTATGTTTTAACTTGCTTGTTGTTAAAATTGCTTCCTATTGTGAACCCCACAAAATGATCACAACACTCTAACACCATGGATACAAACCATGTTTCCATAAGGGAATGTGTTCTTTCCTCATAACTTGCATTGGAGGAAGGACCTTCGTTTTATACTTTTACAAAAATGGACTTAGCGACTTTTTGGGGAGGCTTCACATATTTTGATCTTTGAAACAATGCAATGTGTTTTAAAAAATACTATACTAATCTAGCCTTTCCTAATTTAATTCAGTAATAAAATAGAGCCCTAAGCTGCAGTTAAAGAGATTGAGCATTGTAACTACTCCTGGAGTCTTCAGGCTATCTTCATTCATTCTGACTCTTGGACCTTTGTCATAGATTCTGTTTCCTGAGGTAATTAGGAAACAACCTTCCATTAAGCACAGAGGAAGGTAATACACAGGTGTTTCCCCTTATGCCTGTTGATCAGCAAAGCACTCTTCTGGCAAGAAAAATCCAGAGCAGGTTTTTTGACTTAGCTGGGGTCCTACCATGCTATATTCCCTGAACTGATAAAAATGATCACACTATATTATTACATTGAGTGTATGCAAACCTGCATGTTTGTGTTTCCACTTAAATGCCACAGAGAACACCTAGGGTTTTCTTCCTGCTTCAACCAAAGGCAATTTGGCAATCTTCATTCATTGTGACAGTGTTGTACTTACTTCCAAATACATACATAGATAAATAAATAGGGGAAAATGAGTGTGATGTTAGACTCAGTAGGCTATAATTCAGAGTGTGTCAGTGGGTGGATCCGTACTGTCAGTGGCAAATGCAAAAAAAAGAGATCTAGTTTGTTTGTTTATTTATGACTATCCTGTAAAAAACTTCTGATCTCTTCTTAGTCAATCTTTTTTCATTCCTTCAGAGTTTTTCACCTTTGGTCAAGATTCAGCTTCTTGAGGCGGTTAGGAAACAGCCTCCAATTAGCCCAAAACTAGTTAGCACTTAGGTGTTTCTGCTCAATACTAATGAGATATATTACCAGCAGTGCATTCTACTATACAAACCATGTTTCTTTCCATAAGTTTCTCTCTTCTCTCCTCAGTTATTTAGGAAAATGAATTTATCTTTCTACTTTTAAAAAATTGACCTAGCAACTTTGGGGTTTCACATATTTCCATCCATGAAGCAACGCAATGTGTAGTCATAAATACTATGGGTTTGCCTAAAGTAATTCCTTGAGTAAAATAACTTAAGCCTTAAGCTGCTATGAGTAAAGAGCACACATTTTTCATGCTTCTTGGATCCCTGAGCCAATCTTCTTTCCTACTGTCTTTTCCACTTTTAATCTTGATTCAGCCTTCCAAGTTGATTAGAAAACAACTTCCAACTAAGCACCGAAGTAGGTAATGTGCAGGTGTCTCTCTTTAAGTCTATTGTCTAACGTAGTTCTTCTGTGGCAAGGGAATTCAAGAGCAAGTTTAGACTTTGCTTGAGTTCAAACACACTTTGTTCTTTGAACTGGCACCAATTATCACACCACATTCTGCTAAGTATTATGCCAAAAGACTTCCAGCATGCAGGTTTGTGTTTTGTCTTTATCATCCCTGGGAATGTCTAAGGTTTTCTATCAGCTTACTTCTAAGGCAATTTAGCAATCTTCTTATTTGTAAAATAAATTTGTTGAATTCCAAATATGTAAGTAGTTAATTTAATAAATAAAAGTAAAAACAAAGTGGTGTTAGTGTCATTTGTTTATATGATAAACTGTTTAAATGGGTGGTTGCATCTGGCACCTGTTGGTGAAGATTGAAGGAAAAACCTGGTTGTTTTATTTATTTATTTATTTATTTATTTATTTATTTACTGCCATGCTTTAAAGAAATCTGAATATCTGCTATTCTTAGGGTACTCTTACCAAGAGTGAAACTATACAGATAATGTGGAGGCCTTCAGCTGATTTAGCATCAGTGTAGGTTTGTATGCATCTTTGCCACATTCCAATGAATGCACTGTTTACCACTGGGCCACTTGTTCCTGGAAAAGGAAGAGAAAAAGTATGTTTTAAATTATATTTAGCTAAAAGTGTTTCCCTTCATGAACCCCATTATATAATGGGGTTTCATCCCTCTCCAGGATACATACCTTGTTTCCATAAGTGACTGTGTTCTATACTCATGACTTCCTAAGATCAGTCTTTTGAGGTAATTAGGACGTATCATCCAATTCTGCCCAGAAATAGTTATCACACATGCGTTTCTCCTTAAGCCTAATGAGCCCTGTTGTTCAGCAAAGTATGCTTCTAACAAGGGAATTCCAGAGCAGGCTTCAGACTTTGCTGCAGTCTCACTATGCTTTGTTCTCTGAACTGACACAATTGTTCACACAACTTACTACCTATTTTTATGCAAAGAGTCCTGCAACCTGCATGTTTGTGTTTTCTTTTTGACATCACTGGGAACATCTAAGGTTTTCTTTCAGCTTGCTTCAAAGGTAATTGGCAATCTCCTTTTCTGTTACGGTGTTGCAGTACTTCCTAATACACAAATAAGTAAATAAATAAAAGTGTGTAGGTTATACAGCAAACTGTGTTAATGGGTGAATTTATTGGCCACTTGTCGGTTTTCAAATGTAGAAAGTCTTTGTTAATTTTTAAAATTTTTTTCTTGTTATCCTGTAAAATTACCTTGATGTCTGTTTTTCAAATTCTCATCTAGAGTGAAACTACACAGACAAGGTGGAGGCTTTAAGCATGTTAACATCAATGTAGGTTTGTAGACAACTTCCCCATGCTCCAATGAATGCATTAATTCCCACTGGGCAACAGGTTTCTGGGACAAAAGAGAAAACCTATGTTTTAACTTGCTTGTTGTTAAAATTTCTTCCTATTGTGAACTCCATGAAAGAATGACACTGTAGCACCAAGGATGCAAACCATGTTTCCATAAGGGTCTGTATTCTCTTCTCATAACTTGCATTGAAGGAAGGACTTTCACTTTGTACTTTACAAAAATGGACTTAGTGACTTTGGGGTTTCATGTATTTTGATCTCTGAAACAATGCAATGTGTTGGCTTAAATACTATACTAAGTTGGAATTGCCTAATTTACTGCAAGAATGACACCAAAGAGCGTCCTCAGCTGCAGTTAAAGAGCTGGAGCATTTTAACTAATCCTGCAGCCGTCAGCCTATCTTCGTTCATTGCGACTCTTGGACCTTTGACTTAGATTCAGTTTCCTGAGGTAATTAAAAAACAGCCTCCCACTAAGGATAGAGGATGGTAACATGCAGGTATTTCCCCTTAAGTCTAATGATCTCTATTACCCAGCAAAGCACTCTTCTGTCAAGAATAGTCCAGAGAAGGTTTTTTGAATTAGCTGGGTCCCACCATGCTGTATTCCCTGAGCTGACAGAAATGATCACACTATATTCCATGATTATTACACCTAGAGTCTGCCAACTTGCACATTTGTATTTTTGCTGAAATGCCACTGGGAACGTCTAAGGTTTTCTTCCAGCTTCAACCAAAAGCCTTTTGGCAATCTCCATTTGTTGTGACAGTGCTTTCCTTACTTGCAAATACATAAGTAGATAGTAAATAGATAAGGGAAAATTGAGTGTGGTGATTGAATCAATAGGCTATAATTCAGACTGTTTCAGTTTCAAGGCTGCATTTGTCATTTCATCCTGTCAGCGGCAAATACAGGAAAATGTGCTTCGGAGTTTTTCACCTTTGGCCGGGACTGAGACTCCTGAGGTAGTTAGGAAACAGCCACCAATTCAGCCCAGAAATAATTAGTACTTCGGTGTTTCTTCTTAATATTAATGATATATATTTCCAGTGGAGCACTCTACTATACAAACTCTGTTTCTTTCCATGAGGGACTCTCTTCTCTCTTCCGAAGTGAAAACTATTTAGTTTTTGTACTTTTACAAAAACTGAGCTAGCAGTGCTGTTTGGGTATTCACATATTTTAATTTTTTAAACAATGCAAGGTGTAGCCTTAAATTATTTGGACCTGCCTAGTTAATTCCAGGAATGAAATTATCCTGGGCTTTAAGCTGCAGTCAGAGTAAATGGCATGAATTTTTAACTCTTCATGAAGCCTTGAGTCTATCTCTTCTTCTTTCGAGTTTTTTTTTTTTTTTTAATGAGAAAGCAGGATTTATTGAGAGGACAGAAAAGCTCCCACAGTGGGAGGAGACTTGAAGGGGTTGCCCTTCTTTTGAGTTTTTAACCTCTGACTTAGATCAGGCTCCTGAGGTATTTATGAATCGGTCCCCAAATTAGCCTAGAAATAGGTAGAACACAGGTGTTTCTCCTTAAGACTAATGATCCCTGTTGCCCAGTGAAGCGCCTTTCTGACAAGAGAACTCCAGAGCAGGTTTCAGACTTTGCTGAGTACCATTACACTTTGTTCTCTGAACTGACACAATTGATCACACAATATTATATCATTTCTTATGCATAGGGTCCTGCAACCTGCATATTTGTGGTTTCTTATTTTCATCACTGGGAACATCTACGATTTTCTTTCACCTTGCCTCAAAGGCGATTTGGTAATCTCCTTTTTTGTTACAGTGTTGTACCTCCAAATACACAATAAGTAAGTGAAGAAAAAGTGTATAGGTTAAAAAGAAACTGTGTGAATGGGTGGATCCATCTGCCACCTGTTGGTTTTCAAATGTAAAGAGCTTTGTTAATATTTTTTTGTTTGTTTTTCCTCGCTATCCTTAAAATTACCCTAATACTTGCTTTTCAAACTTTCATCCAGAGTGAAGCTACACCAATAATGTGGCTGCCTTAAGCATGTCAGCATCAATGTGAATTTGTCGGCAACTTTCGTATCCTCCAATGAATGCACTATTTACCGCTGGGCACAGGTTTCTGGGACAGGAAGAGAAAAAATACATTTTAATTTGTTTGGTGTTAAAATTCCTTCCTATTATGAACCCCATGAAATAATCATAAAACTCTAGCACCAAGGATACAAACCATGTTTCCATAAGGGACTGTGTTCTCTCCTCATAACCTGCATTGGAGGAAGGACCTTCACTTTGTACTTTTACAAAAATGGACTTAGCGAGTTTGTTTTGGGTTTCAAATATTTCGATCTCTGAAACAATGCAATGTTTTGTGTCAAATACTATCCTAATCTAGGCTTTTTAAATTTAATTCAAGAATGATATAAAATAGAGCCTTAAGCTGCAGTTAAGGAACTTGATCATTTTTACTGCTCCCGGAGTCTTCAGCCTACCTTTGTTCATTCTGACTTTTGATCATTGACCCAGATTCAGTTTTTTTGAAGCAATTGGGGAACATCCTCTCATTAAGTGCAGAAGGTACCACACAGGCATTTCCCCTTAAGCTTAATGATCTCTATTGCCCAGCAAAGCACTCTTCTGGAAAGGGAAACTCAGAGTAGATTTTTTTACTTAGCCGGAGTCCTACCACGCTTTATTGTCTGAGCTGACAAAAATGATCATACAATATTCCATGATTATTATGCCAGCATCTGCCAACTTGCATGTTTGTGTTTCCACTTAAACGCCACTGGAAACATCTCAGGTTTTCTTCCAGTTTCAGTCAAAGACAATTTAGCAGCTTATATTCGTTGTGACACTGTTGTACTTTCTCCCACATACATAAATAGATAAATAAAAAGATAAGGAAAAAATGAGTGTGGTGTTAGACTCAGTAGGCTATAATTCAGAATGTTACCATGAGTGAATTCATCCTGTCAGTGGCAAATGCAGGAAAATCTGGTTAGTTTATTTATTTATTTTTGACTAATCTTTAAAGAAACTCTGATCTCTTCTTGGCCAATCTTCTTTCATTCCTTCAGAATTTTTCACGTTTAGCCGATACTCAGCCTCCAGAGGCAATTAGGAAACAACCTCCAATTCAGCACAGAAGTAGTTAGCACTCAGGTGTTTCTCCTTA
>CAUYQG010185750.1:0-14761 GCA_963574415.1 Tarsius wallacei
TACAATGTATATTTCAAGGTTGTTGGGTGGAGTGTGCTGTAGGTATCAATTAAGTCCAATTCGTCAAGCATCACATTGAGGCTCTGGATCACCTTGCTAATTTTTTGTCTTGATGATCTGTCTAGAGTTGTGAGTGAGGTATTTGTGTCCCCAGCTTTGGTAGTGTTAGAGACAATCTCTTTTTTAAGAGTTTACCTAGAAGCTGCTTTATGAAATTTGGTGCTCCTATGTTGGGTGCATATATGCTTAGGATGGAGATTTCTTGTTGATGTATTGAACGTTTTATCATTATATACCCTACATCTTTTGTACCTTTTTAAATTTTTGATAGCTTAAAGGGTATTTTGTCTGATATTAAGATTGAAACTCCTGTTTTCTTTTTTCTTCTGTTCACCTGAAATTTTGCTTCCCATCTTCTTACTTTGAGTCTGTGAGTGTCCTTTCTGGTGAGATGAGTCTCTTGGAGACAATATATTGTTGCCTCATGATATTTTATCAATTTTGCCATTCTATGTCTTTTCAATGGTGCATTTAGTCCATTCATATTCAGGCTAGTTGTTGAAATGTGAGAGTTTATCCCTGTCTTGAGGTTCTTATAGATTTTTTGTTGTTCCTGTTTGTTGTCTTGCTTTTGATTTTTGGGTTGATTCATGTGTGTTTTCAATTTTTTTCCTGCACTTTTGTGAAGAATGTTGTCATTCTTTTTTCCCTTTCTTGTATTTAATACTTTCTGAAGTGTTTCTTGTAGAGCTGGTCTAGAGGCAGTGTAAGTTCTAAGGGATTGAATGTTTGGGAAAGATTTTAATTCTCCCACATTGATGAAGCTTAGCTTAGCTGAGTAGGTTATTCTTGGTTGAAATTGTTTATCTTTGAGAACTTTGAAGATTGGGCTCCAAGCTCTCCTAGCCTGAAGTGTTTCTGCTATTCTGATTGGTCTTCCCTGGTAGGTAGTCTGACCTTTTTCTCTTGCTTCCTTTAGGATTTTTTCTTTTATACCTACTTTGTTTAGGTGAATTACTATGTATTTAGGAGTTGGTCTTCTCATTTGCTGTCTTGCAGGGGTTCCCTGAATCTCTTGTGTTTGAATGGTCATGTCACTGATGAGATGAGTGAAGTTTTCTTGAATAATTTCATGGAATGTTTGTTCCAGGGTGGTCTCTGTCTCTCTTTCTACCTCAGGAAGTTCAATTGCTCTTAGGTTCAGCCTCTTGAAATAATCACTCATCTCTTGAAGGTTTTGTTCTGTCTTTTTAAGCTTCTTTTCTATGTTTTTGACAGTTTGGATTAGTTCTATATTTTTGTCCTCAACTCTGAGATTCTTTCTTCTGCTTGGCTAATTCTGCTTTCCATGCTTATCAGTTTGTTATTTATTTCATTCACAATATTCTTTACTGGTGTTATCTCAGTTATCAACTCCTTCCTATTTTCCTCTTGTCTCTCAATTCTTTTTATTCTCTCTATTGGTGTCCTGATATCTGGGTTCATAGGTTGAGACTAGTCATTCTGGGGGCTCTTCATTGTTTGCATTCTGAAGTGTGTTTTCTCAATGTCTGACCTCCCAGGGGTCTGTATTAGACCCACATTCTTCTTCTGGTTTATCTTCATTTGTGTAGATTTTCCTCCCCCTACCTTTTTCCCCCCTCTTCTTTAATTCTGTTGTTCAGGGATGGCGGGGTTGCTTTTACTTCTGTTTGCTCAGTCTCCTGTTCTTCCTTATGTGGCTCTTCTGGCTTTGTTCAATTATGAAGCTGGACTGTGGGTTGGGGGCTGTACTTTTCGCAGTTTTGAGATTTAATTGATGGGGGAGCTGTGATTCAAACTCTATCTGCAGATCCCAGTATCCCCTGACAGGTGTAAGGCCACCCTGGAACCCACTTCCCACTGCCTTACAATCTGTCCATGCAGTGGGGGCATAGGTTTTCTCCCTGGAAGCAAAATGAGGTAAGAAAAAGTAAAATAATGAAAAAAGGAAGGAGGGGAGGCTAGAGGAAGTTGGAGAGAGAGTAGAGCAAGAGGGAAAACAGACAGATGTACCAACTAACAAATGAAAAGAGACACAAAGACACAAAAGAGTAAAAAAAACCTAAAACATACAGATAATCATACAAACACACAGACCAACAAAAACCTGCTTACTGATGTACTCTTCCCATACACAAACAGCACATCTAAAGAATAGAAAAAAATCAGTAAAATAACAGAAACAAAGCAAGTACAAAAACGTTATCAAAAACAGAAAGAGGAAAAAAACTAAAGCAAAAAACACACAAAAATGAGCAAAACAAACACAAAAAATAAAATAAAATAAAAACAAGGAGCCAAACTGGCTCTGAGGTCCTTCCTGCAAGTCCAGTGTTTTTTCAGCTCTGATCGCCAGCCCCTCCCCTCTGCTCTCAGCACAGGCAGACAGGGTTGCTCACAGCTTGGGTCAGATGCCCCACGGCCTATTTTGGAAGGAGGGTGGATCAGATCTGGACTCACCCTGCTTGCTGCCTGTCAAGTCTGCCACTCAGAATTGACCTGTCTGTGTCCCATCCAGTATGAGGGAGGGGCTTCTGTCTCTCCCAGTTCCATAAGATTACCTTAGGTCCCAAGTTGGAGGCTGGGCAGTACTGGGTGGAGCTGGGTGGGGCAATGCAGGTGGCTGCCTGGTCCTGGGACAGAGAAGATGGCGGCAGTGGGTCGTGTCTCCTCACTGGGCATGGGGCACCTCTCCAGCTCTCCCTGATCCTCTCTCTCCACTGACCAGATCCAGGACTCCAGCTGATCCACTATAACAGGTGATGGTGTGGGCCAGGTGTCAGGTGATGAGAATCAGCTGGATTTGGCAGGCTCTTCTCAGCAGCATCCCGCCAACGATCTTGCGTGCCCACTCTCCAAACTCAGTGCAGTGGGGACTCGCGGTCGCCCTCAGTGGGGGTCCCCGGGTGCATGAACTCAAGTCTCCCCTCAGACGGATTTTCACTCCCCCACCAGCACACGCCTACTCACGCAGAGAGTGTTTACGAACACTTACTTTTGCAGAGACTCTCACAGTCCGACCTGTCCGGTTGCCATCTTGAGCTCCACCCCTCGGTCTAGGATTTCTATTGACCAAAAGTTGAGCCACAAATTCACCACTTCTCCCTCACCTCTGATGTGTTTGTTATACTATGGACACGATTTTAGTTGCCCTTCATGAAGATCTGGGAAAGAAAAGCAATGCCACTGTGTATCCTCAGAGTCGCCACATCCTCACCCTCTCTTGAAGAGATTCAATGACACGTGAAAGGTGGTTTTCTATTTTTAATGCCCAAAGTGAAATCAGGCTGGTAAAGAAGAGTCACCATCCCACTGACTTCTGCAGCACTGTGAACCATGAGCTCCGGAGAGACACACTGCTAGTCTGGGCACGGGGTAGGCCCACTAGCGCGTGTGAGATCAGCTGAAAGCTGAAGTGTGCTCCCAGTCATATTTCAGTCACTACAAGAGAACTTTTGTTTTTCGAGTTGGAGTCTCACTCCATCACCCTGGCTGGAGCGCAGTGGCATGATCCTGGCCACCGCAGCCTCGACCTGTTGGTCTCCAGTGATCCGTCTGCCTCAGCCTTCCGAGTAGCTGGAACTACAGGTGCGCGTTACCATGCCTGGCTAGTTTTTTGAGTTATGGTAGAGATGAGGTCTCACTATGTTGCCCAGGCTGGTCTCGAACCCGTGGGCTCAGGCAATCCTCTCACCTTGGCCTCCCAAAATGCTGGGATTATAGGCTTGAGCCACCACACCTCTCTCTGGCTCTCTTTCTCCTCTTCTCCCTTACTTCTTTCTTTTTCTTTTGCCCTTGT
This sequence comes from Tarsius wallacei, assembly GCA_963574415.1. Lineage (NCBI taxonomy): Eukaryota > Metazoa > Chordata > Mammalia > Primates > Tarsiidae > Tarsius > Tarsius wallacei. The sequence goes on from CAUYQG010185750.1 coordinate 3,821, forward strand.
GTTTCGTTTCCTTTTTACTTCTAGGACTTGTGGGAAACATAATCTTTTAAATGGCTGAAGCTTGAGGAAAACAGTGGTTGCTTTTGCAAGCAACATCTGCCTTGGTATCTGTAACCATAACCCCGGCCTGTCCCTCGGCCATTCAAAGGGATCCAAAGTGAAATACATGGAGAAAAATCACACGGTATTATAAAAAATTATCCCCACCAGGATATTTATTAGAATAGGCTATTGGCAATGATTGCAGATCCAGTTCTTCTTACCTTAAAAAAAAAGAAAGAAAAAGATGCTTCTGCTTGTCACGTGGTGCCTTGCTCTGTTTTCACCAGGTGACCCACACCTCCTGGGACCCTCCGGGGGGTATCAGTCCTCATTGGTGAGGAAGATGGAGACGTCTCCGTCCATGGATGCCTCATTCTCTAACAGCTCTCACCCATGGCGGACAGACTGGTCACCACATTTTCTAGAAGAATCCCACCCACGCCATACCCACACAATCCCCATGTTCACCTCTTGCCCTAGATATGACAGTGCTAGCAAGGAGGATGCAGGACAGGACGAGGGAGGAGGCTGGGAGCAGAGGCAGCTGTTCCCCCCCCCCGACATCTTTCTCAACTTCTCATCTTGCCCCAGCACAATGGGTGCAGGAAAGAGCAAACATGGAAGATGTGCTGTTTGTCCCTGCGTCAATCTTTTTCTTCTTTAAACCCAGTGGTGAAAGAAACGAGAAAGAAGGGGGAGAAACGGTGTCTCATGGCTACTTTTCACTCCCCATGCGTCCAACTTTCAACCCTTTGTTCTTCCAGTTTCTGCTGAGATTTCTCATCATGCCCCATACTCAGGCCTGCCCAATTTTGGCCGCAGTTCTAGCCTCCTGTGTCAGTTTCTCACGGACGTCTGCTCCATTTGCAGCTTCTTGTACCTGTTTCTAGAACGCTTAACCCTTGACTGTGCAAGCCCAAGGGTCAGTTTCTGTGTGAGTGGTAGGGGTGGAGAAGTGAGGTTCCAGACCATGAGGCTGGACCTGTAGGAAAAAGAGACGCTCTCCCATCGTTCTGTAAGAAAATTCTGAAGGCAGGCTCCTTGGGAACACCGACACACTTGGAGATGTGGTGAGGCATCAGTAGAAGCTGGGGCCAACCTGGAAAACCTAACAAACTACAAGAACAAATTCTCTGAAAGACGACACTGTCGGAATCCAAGGCTTTCAGATGGTTTTGGAAAATAGCATATTCTCAGATTTGGGATTTTCAGTCTATCCTTGAGCTATTGCTGTGCAAAAAGCCACGCAAAAACTCAGTGGATTAGAACAATAATTATCCTGTTTACTCATGAGTATGGTCAGCTTGGCCTTAGCTTGGCTGGATTCTATTGTGCATCTGTGAATAGTCAGCAGGTCAGCTGGGGGTGGCTGGTCTGGGACGGCCTCACTCACTTGTCAGTTGGTCAGCTGCAGCCAAGGTGGAGTTGTGGGAGACATGGAGTCATATGTCTCAGTCTCCAGCAGGGTGAGCTGGGCTTGTTTTCATGGAAGTGGCGGGCTTCCAAGAAGCAGTAGAATCACAAGGAACTCTTGAGACCTGGACAGGTGGAGACCTTTCCGAATAATGGATGCCTCATTCTCTGGCAGCTCTCACCCATGGCGGACAGACTGGTCACCACATTCTCTAGAAGAATCCCACCCACGCCCTAACCACACGATCCCCATGTTCACCTCTTGCCCTAGATATGACAGTGCTAGCAAGGAGGAGGCAGGACAGGAGGAGGGAGGAGGCTGGGGGCAGAGGCAGCTGTTCCCCCCCACAATGTTTCTTTTGCCACATATTTTTGCCCAAAGTAGACCCAAGATAGCTCAGATTTAGGCAGTGAGAAAACAGGCTAAACCTTCTGAAGAGTCAGAGTCACATGGTAAAAGGCATAGGTCCGGAGAGGCTGTCAAAACCATCAATCTTCCAAAGGCAATAAAACCCATAATTCCCCAGGAGTACAAGACCAGCTCCTTGATAAATAGAGAAGTGATTGAAAATAATCTTTGCTGTCTTCCCATTTCCCATGTCGGTGATTCCTTCTTTTGTTCTTCAACAAAGTGACTAGTTTATACATTATTCAGGAGAGTCTAGCTCTCTAAGATCTGTTAAAACAGCTCCTGGTTAAAGTTCTCCTTTTTCCAGGAAAATTTATATGGAATGGGATGTTCCTAAAATCTATAGTGATGGAATTTCGGACACTCAAGTTGGTGGTAGAAAGATAAATTCAGAGGGTAGCAGGTATGTGTTATAATTTTCAAATCATGTTAATTACTTGTAAGACTAACTCAGATGTATCAGTTAGTTAATTTATACATTTATTCGTTCAGTTTTTCATTCTCTTATTTACTGCTCTAAGATGTTGGAGTTTCTACTAAGTATCATATGTGTTTGACCTCTTTTTGGCTTACTGGGTAAAAACATAAACCAACTGGAAGTAGCTTGAGTTTAGAAGAGTCCATTTCATCAGAAGCCAAAGGCAGAAATAGGCCAGGCCTCAGGAAGGATTGAAAGAGGGCATTGGAACTCTGCTCTTCATCTCGTGCCTTGATATCCTTTCTCTGGTCAGCTCCGTCTGTCTTGCCTCAGAGCGACCATGTGGGAGGTCAAGTTCTAGGTGCAGGAAGTACAGTAGTAAACCAGACAGACCAAGTCCCCGCTCTCATGGAGACTCCACTCCGATGTAGAGATCAGAGAAGCAAAAAGGAAAAAGTACAAAAACAATATAAAGTCAGGTAGAAATAAGGGCTACAGAGAAAAGTAATGTTGAGTGAGGGATTTGAGTGATGAGAAGTGGAATGTTGGCAGGATGTCGAGGAGGGTGTTTATGGGCTGGCTTTTTGATTGAGGTAGAACACTGGGGAAAGAATGCTTTTCTTTCACTGTTCTCCAGACTCCCAGGGAAGGAATGCCGCTGTCCTCGCTTAGGTCTGTGCCCAGCACTGCTCAATTCCCTATGGGAGGGGAGAGTGACTATTGGTCAGAGGTGTGGAGAATGCCTGGAAAGGTGTCCCCTGCCTGTGTACTTTACTGGATAGAGAGGATATAGGTGCCTGCCCTGAAGTGCTTACAGACTAGAAGTGAAGACGTTGGTAGATGCCGGTAGAACAGCGAGAGAACTAGTCCATTACATAATGCTACAGGATCCTGGATGAAAGTATAGGGCTGGGACTGCAGGGAGCAGAGTCATATGATCCCAACATGGCTACCCAGAACCTAAACCCATGTGGATAGGCAGGAAGTCAGTTTCCAGACACAGGAAGTATACTGACTTCCTAGGGCTGCTATAACGAAGGACCACGACAGGGTGGCTTAAAACAATAGACATTTACTCTCTTGCAGTTCTGAAGGCTAGAAGTCCAAAATAAAGGTGTCAATAGGGCTCTGCATCCTCCAAAAGCCCTTGGAGAGAACCCTTTTTTGCTTCTTCCAGCCTTGGTTGCTTCTGGTGTTTTCTGGCTTGTGGCAGCATCAATGTCTGCCTCTGTAAACACATGGACTTTTTCTCTGTGTGTCTCTCTGGCTGTCCTTTTCTGTCTCTTATATGGATACTGTCATTAGAAATTAGGGCCCCCTCTAACCTAGAATGATCTCATTTCAATCCTTGTATTAACTACATCTGTAAAAACCCTGTTTCCAAATAAGGTCACATTCTGAGGTTCAGAGGGGACATAAATTTTGGAGGACACTTTCACCTCCCATAGGATGTGAGAGTGACTGTTGGCCTGGGGCTTGGAGAATGCCTAGAAAGGTGCCCCCTGTCTGTGCACCATAATGGGAAAAGAGGATATAGGTGCATGTCCTAAGGCACTCACAATCTAGACGTGAAGACATGTTGGTAGATGCTGGCAGAACCATAGGAGAACTTGTAGATTACATTACGCTTCAGGGACCTGAATGAAAGTATGTTGTGACTCCGCCTAGGGGTGCCAGAGAAAGTCACCCCAGTGGGAGGATTTGGAATCGTCTTAAGTAAAGAACAGAGTTACATCTGGTGGATGCTTGGCTTCAGACTTAAAGCAGCCGTTAGGAAAAGAAAGAGGGTCTCGACAGCTCACAAAATTACTATCTCCCTTTTCAAAGGTGGAGAGAGGCTTAGAAACTCGAGTCCATATTATGGAATCAGCATGGGTTTGAAGCCTTGGATATTTCCAGGTGAATTTTTGGCACAGACACGTGCCTTGCACCATCAACTCATGGCTGCATCCGTGATGTTGTTCTCAGCCGATTGTCCCTTTCCTGGCCCCCTATTCACCTAGTTAATTTAGTGCAGCTACCGTTAAACAGCAAGAACTATCGTGACTGATAGGAAATGTATTAATATTCTTAAGTGTCGTGCTGAGAGGCCTTTAACACTGGGCTAGCAGTCATGTCTTCCACATACCAGAATCGTCTCTCCTGATGCAGGGATGTAAAAGACTTTTGCTTCCTGCTAGGTCTGTTTCTCATGGAGGGTAATGAGGTTCAAAAAATGCCAAACCAGATGCGCTTTGCAATTTAGCATAGCTCAAATCCATTTGCCCACAGCATGCAAAGGTCTCAGATTTTAAGAGAAATCGGAGACTTGCTCCGCATCTGAAGCACTAAGCTGCTTGTTCAAAAGATTTTCTATTCCCTGGTTTCATTTGCCGTCAGAAGGATAACCTGCATAATATTATTGTTAATATGAGTGTCTGCAGACACAGTACTTCATTGCTAGGTATTCAGACCTTTCGTCCAGTCCCAGTTAAGGGTAGGTTTTCCTTAATTATTTTCTTAGCTTTTTGAACAATAGTATTTGCATGAAGAAATTTATTTATTTGGGATGTACAACGAGTCGATGTGACTCCACTACACAATGAGAGTGTATCAAAGAAGAAATTTTTTTTCCAAGAAAATCTGTGAGATTGGCTGTCTGATAGGAGAAATAAGAAAGAATGAGAACAGGTACATTTAAGGGAATTCATGTAATTACAAAGTACTTTTAATGTGGAATTTAAACACAAGCTTTGTTTATATACTTGAGGTCATATACAAAGTCAATGAAGACATAGTGTAAGTTAAGACACAGATCATTCCTTTTGCACGTTTTTCCTCTTTGGTCTTTATTGCTCTTAGTATTGTGTTTTGTTCATATTTTAAAAGCAAACCAACTCATTACAGCTTTGTTATTTTTATTTTTTATATGATTAAAAAAATTTTTATTTTAAAGACGGCTGCAATTCAGGATTAGGTATACAAATGGTCATTGTACAGGTAAAGTCTGGGCTTCATTTTGGCCCCCACTTCATCTGGTTTGAGATCAGGTACGCTTATTGAAGAAGTGTGCCCTACTCCTCCCTCCCCTGGCAGTTTCCCACAACTGCCAATTCCTGTCTTATAGTATTACAATAATTGTTCAGGGTCCGCCTGTGAGTGAGAACATGTGATACTCAGTTCTTTGTTGCTGTAACAGATCACTGAGTTTTATAGACTCTAAACCCATCCAAGTTGCTGCAAGTTCATAATTTTGCCCTTCTTTATGGCTGTGTGATGTTCCATCGTGCATATGTACCACATTTTTTTTAACCCAGTTCACTTTTGATAAGCAGCATGGTTGGTTCCATGTTTTTACTATTGTGAGTAATGCTGCATTACAAATAAACTATTACACACCTTTTGAAAAAACACTGAGGATTTGGAGAGAGATTCCTGGGACTCCCAGTTTTCCAGGTTCCAATTCTGCATAGAGAGACTGTGAGAGAGACACCCTGTCACCTCCATTACGTCTAGGCAGCCCAGACACCAGCCGTATGTCAGGGAGGGGCCGCTTTGGCAGAAACCGGAACAACTGGGAAGAAACTTTTGTGGGGAATTTTCAAAGGGTCAGGAAGCCTTTAGCATATCCATCCAAAAGTTCCCGAGCCACTGGTCGATGTCTGAAATGAGCTGTTTCGTGATAACACCCCATGGAGGGGTAGCTCTGTAAGCAGTGACTAACGATTTTTCCTTGAAGGTGACACCAGGATCATAGAGCATTTTGCAGAATCAGGCAGAGTACCCAATGGTTTTGAGGGTCTGAGGAAACTTCAGGAAACCCCTGGAGGGACTCTTTTGTAGTGGGGGCTGTATTAAGAGCTTGGGCTGCGGAGTGGCAGACTGGGCTTCAGTCCTCGCTCCGTGATGCTTGAGCTGTGTCCTTCCATAAGTTGTTTATCCTCTTTATCCCTGCTTCCTCTGCTTTCAAGAGGAGCTTGTCTCAGTCTCACTGCGATCACGAAATGTGGCGTCAGAGCACCTGGCATGCGGCAAGCTCTCCATAAATGAATATTCTCCCTTTTCCCAATTTTTTCCAGAGCCAGCCTACGTTCTTTTCATTAAGCCAGTTTCACACCTTGCTATCATCTCATGCTTTTCTTTGTGTAATTTATTGTACATGTCTCAAGGGAAGATAGCTTCATTTTTCCCAACCCTGTGAGAGAGATACCCTGTCACCTCCATTCCTTCTAGGCAGCCCAGCCACCAGCGTTGTTGTTCTGACTCTGGCTGCCTCCTGGGTGCTGGTTCTAGCACCCCAAGGGCTTGTTGGGTGTTTCCACTCGGGTGCTCTGCCATCTCATCAAATCCATCATCTGTTTAATCTCAAACGTTATCCCCAGAGCTGACTTTCCCTCCTATTTGTGTGTGTGTGTGTGTGTGTGTGTGTGTGTGTGTATGTGTGTGAATTCCATTATTCTCCTGGCCGTCTTAAAGGGAAATATTTGAATTACCTTTGATGTCTCCTTCTCCTTTGAATCCTTTACCATTTTTTTCTGAAGGCAGGACCCTTGTAATACACTTGGAGTTTGTTCCTCCTGACCAAATGATCAACCAATGTTTTTTGTTTTATTTTTTTCCATGCCTGGCTTATTTTTTTGATTTTTTTGTAGAGACAAAGTCTCACCAAGTTGCCCAGGCTGGTCTCGAACCCCTGAGCTCAGGCAATCCTCTCACCTTGGCCTCCCAAAGTGCTGGGATGACAGGCTGAGCCACTGGGCCCGGCCAGATCTTTTATATTAGACCCCGAATGCCACTGATGTTTTTCCTCTCTAATGTTCTTTATATCTGCTATTTCCTTTTTCTTCTTTTCTTTCATTCATCATTGACTCATCAAATACATTTTATGGAGCACCTTGTGTGTGTCATTGCAACAAGTTGAATTCTAGTTGAATTCTTATCATGTCAGCTTTATATTCTTTGAATAATCTTGTAACTGATTCCAAGATTAATGACAAGAATGGACTCTGGAGTTGGATTGTCTAGATTTAAGTCTTGGTTCTGCAGATTTCTTTGACCAAGTTGCCTAACCTCTTTTGTTACAGATTTCTCATCCACAAAGTGGCTGTCATAGTAGTATTTACCTCATAGGGTTGTTAGGAGGATTAACTGAATTGATTCATGTCAGGTGCACAAAGTAGTATCTGGCACACAAGACTATATGGATGAATGATATTAATAATCTGGTCTCCTTCTCTCTCCCCATCTTCTCTTTGTTGCCCATTCTCCGTTTGATTTTTGGGTTTTGCCTTACATGAAGCTTTCATCAGATCAGTCTTCAGTTTAGTGGGTGTTCATGCTCTAAAGAATAAGGTCATTTCCTCCGCTTGACACTCAAGAGCCTGCATATCTTGGGCCCCAACTTTGCCTCCCGCTGTTCACAACCCTGCTCCTCCTGCTACTGGGAATTTGTGCTCATAATGAGGGCATCATCTCAAACCTGTATGGTCCTTTCCAGCATCAACGGGCTTCCTATGTGTCAGGATGCTGGGTAGCATTCGCTTTACCATCCTCTATTGCTCTCCAATTCTTACCTAGAATGCCTCCCCAACCCTCTAGATTTATGTATCCTAAGTCTTTCTCTCTTTCCAGTCTCACCTTTTCTAGAGATTCTTCACTTAGATCCTTGTGAATTCTTAGTAGCATTCATTCAGTTTTCTTTGTTTTCTCTAGCACACCCTACCTACTTTTATTATTTTGCAGTCTCCCTTACCAGATTTTGGCTCCACAGCATCTAGGACAGGAGTTGGCAAGCTTTGAACTTGGTCTCTAAAGGGTCAGACAGTCAATGTTTTTTAGGCTTGTGGGCCACCTGGTCTCTGTCTCTCCTGTCAACTAGTCAGATCTGTCATTGGAACACAAAAGCATCCATAGACAATACATAACATGGGTGTGGCTGTCTTCCAATAAAACATTGCTTACAAACATACGTGACAGGTTGAGTTTGGCCTTTGGGCTGTAGTTGCCAACCCTTGATCTGGGGAAATGCCTGCTGAGATACTGAGATGTTAAGTCAATGCTATTGATGCCATGATTTTGAATGTGAGAAGGCTGGATTCTCATGGCTCTGTGAACCTGTTCACATGTGAGCAGAGAAGATTAACCCACTACTGATAAACATGCAGCAGCTGTACTTGGCAAAAACACAAAATTCTTACCATATCACCATCCCTCCTCTTTGCAGAAATTCTATCTCAACTGCTGATCCCATAGAAAGATGAGTGATAGGGGCGGGGCAGTTGCCAGGAGGAAACTCTCATTGCCATGGAAACAGCTTTCTGCATTCCCGCATTGGTCTGTGAACACCAGGTGGTTCCCAAACAGGCAAGAAGCATCTGAACTTCCATTGTGAAGAGAAAACTGCTTTTGACAATCCTCAGAAAAATGCGTATGCTGGCGCACGGGTTCCTGAGTGATCTTTCAGATACGTGAACATCACTGTTTTCTGAACAGCTTTGGAGAATATGTTTTCTTTAACTGGAAACAACGGTGATTGAAGTTTTAAATATTCTTGCCTTTCGGACTGCAGATTCATGATAGACAAGTGTGGCTAATCAGATTTACTGTTTCTTCACACTTTATTACTTCAACAAATGGGACAGAGAGATTTTCCTGATAGTCAAAGCGTCCCAAGATTTCATAAAAAACCATATAAGAGTTATTATTTTTCTCCCCAGAGTTCCTCGCTCAGTTTTAAATAGTAAACATTCCAGTTTTGATTTTCTCAATGGAAAATGACTCTTCCTAACTGCCCCTCCTCCGTTATGTCATGCAATCAATTGCAGATCAAGTCTTTTGAGGCATAGCATGTAATAGTTACTTTCTATATTGATTTAAGTCTCAAACTATAACCTTTTGTTTCCCTGTGAGGAGCCACAGATACTTGGGTACTAAAGAAATCAGAGGCCAATGCCAGGTACTGGGAAACAGTGCCCAGATGAATGGAAATCCTATGAGAATATAGCCATGTGCCCCATAATGATGTTTGGTTAATGGTGGACTGTACGTATAATATGTGATAAGATTATAATGTCATATTTCTACAGTGCCTTGTCTATGTTTAGATACACAGATACTTATCATTGTTTTACAATTGTCTACAGTATTCAGCGCGGTAACATGCTTATACAGGTTTGTAGACTAGCAGTAATAGGCTGTTCCATATAACCTCAGTGTGTAGTAGGCTGAACCATCTAGGTTTGTGTGAGTACACGCCGTGATGTCTGTACAACAACACATATACCACATGGAAAAAAAATCCATTCATCTGCTGATGAGTACTTAGGTTGAATTCATATCTTGACTGTTGTGAACAGTGCTGCAAGGAACGTGGGAGTTCAGGTATCTCGTTGACATATCAATCTCACTTCCTTTGAATAAATACCCAGGGGTGGGATTGTTGGATCAGATGGTAATTCTGTTTTAAATTTTTAAAGGAATCTCCATGATGTTTTCCATAATAGCTAAATAACTTGCATTCCCATCAACAGTGCACAAGAATTCCTTTTTCTCCACATCCTCACCAACATTTACCTTTTGTATTTTTGATAAAAGCCATCCTAACAGGTGTGAGGTGATATCTCATTGTAGTTTTGTTGTATTTCCCTGATGATTAGTGACGTCGATAATTTCTTCATATACTTTTTGCCCATTTATATGTCTTCCTTTGGGAAATGTCTATTCAGGTCCTTTGCCCATTTTCTGATCAGGCTATTTGTTTTCTTGCTAGGGAGTTTTTAAAATTTTCTTATGTATTTTGGATATTAACCTTTTATCAGATGGGTGGTTTGCAAATGTTTTCCCCCATTCCATCATAGGTTGTCTCTTCACTGACTAATTTCCTTTGTGTGAAGAAGTTTTTCAGTTAGATGAATGTCTGGATTATCTGTCTGCTTGCTATCCGTTTCTATCCCTTGCCTATCACCCTGGCCTCCAGTGAAAAGGCTGCTGCGTTAGGATATTTCAAAGCAACGATCTAGTAACCTCAGGCTACTTTCATTCTAGCTGCTTCTCCATACTGAGCATGGTTAACTCTCAGTCCATAGAGGAGGCTTAATGGAGGGCACAAGATGGTCCTGGGTGATCCAGCCTGTCTTTTGCTCCACTTTTCTCTAAAAAGTCTCCCTAGTCTCTACTTCTGTTGAAAAACTTCAGTTTGGAGTAGATGATTTTAATGTTACAATCTTGCAAGGCAGAAAATGACCAGGCTTCCAGTCTTGTTGGCTTGCAAGCCACGGGCAGAAAGAACTTTTCATAGTAGAGCCATACTTCCTTTTTTCTCTGCTTTTAAGATGGCTACTTCCAACTTAAACTTGTCTGTTTTTTATATATCTTCCTGGAGACCATCAGAAGTAACTAACACAGCTAAATATCCTTAATTTCTCTTAATATGAAGAGTCTTTATAGATACACAGTTCATGCCTCACGACACAAGCTTAACCAAGTACTTTGCAGCTGTGTAATAAGCGTCAACATTTCCCAGTCAAGAATCAGTCTGCAAATACAACTCCGGGAGCACCATTCATGTTGTACTCGGTCATAATCTGCATGGCTGCGCACTGCGGCCTGCAAGGAATTGTGAAGTCCTCGCTGCCTTATTTCCATTCCTGCACTCAGCCAATGTCCCATTTGGGCGTCGACT
>CAUYQG010185751.1:0-12426 GCA_963574415.1 Tarsius wallacei
AAATTTCATCTCCCAGGAGCCTGGAGTCACTGTGAGAAGTGAGCTGCCTACACCAATGGACCTCAGAACCTGATTGACAAAAAATACAAAATAAAATCTGTCCCTTAATAGATGTATTACGCCAATAGTGCTCCATCCTGAGTACACATGAGAATTGCCTGGGGAGCATTAAAAACAGACAACCTGACACCCACAGTACTCTCTAGAAAATTTATTCAAGCCTTCTGAGATGGGTTCTTAGCATCAGAGTTTTTCTGAAAGCCCACTAGGTGATCCTAATGGGCAGGTGGATTAAATAGCAGATGAGACACACCTGAAAGAACAATGAACCATCGCATGCCAATTCCTCCCTACCCAGGATGGGAGATGTGGCTTGGTTTCTGTGAAGACAACTCTGAGATCTGAGTGGACCCAGGATCCTTTGTGTTGTCAGGATCTTGCAACTGTGAAGAATGGTTAGGAGGAGAGAGATGTGAGAGTCCTTCCCTGCACACCTGGGAGTAAGCTAAGTTCTGAGTCCTGGACTCTAAGAATAATGTGGACAGTGTGAAGTGTCTAGGACAGCACGCCCCACTTAATGTGTCCAGGAAGCATCTGTTAAGATGCAGGTTCTGATTTGGGAGGTCTGGGGTGGGCCTGATACTCTGCATTTCTATACGAGCCCAGGTGACCCCCATGCTGCTTTGAGCATACTTTCAGTAGCAAGGAGGTTGGAGGTGAGAGCATAGGACACCAAGTTCCATGAAGACAGCCCTGGACTGCTGATGCCAAGGTGGAAAAGATTTCCCAGAGACCTCCCATTCTGATAGGGTTGCCGAGGGGTAACAAGGCTCAGTATGGCCCCAAAGGTAAGATCTGGAGCAGAGGAAACATCCTATTCAGATACCGAGACAAAGTCCACAGGAGGCACTGGAATGCCCATCACGGTGGGTTTCTAGCCAGAGGCTCGGTGACCCCTTGGATTTAGGGCTGTGGAGTGGCACCCAGGGAGGCCATCTGTTCCTTCTTCAAGGTCCCTTTTTGACTCAGAATCTTTGATTCTCATGTTCTTGCATTTCTGAAGGAAATGAATCAGAATCTGGGTGAGAATCTGGGGAATGGAGGGGGGCAGAGGCCCTTCTGTGAGACGTCCCTCCTAGGCACATAGAAGACTTGTGTCCTGCTGGGTACCCAGGCAGGTGCAGCCCTGCAGGTGGACTCCCTGGGTTCTCTCTTGGGCTAAAAGGAGCCTGTGGTCCTCTAAGAATGAACAGCACATCTCTGATTGCAGAAGGTACCTTCTTAGCTAAACTACTTAGCTGTGGCCAAGCCAACCTCAGATTCCAAGACAATCTAATTTGGTGACATTTTGCTCAGTGCTTATACTGGCAACAGGATTCCAGTGTCATGGCTGTTACTGCCACTGGGCAAACCCCCATCCTTTCTTCAGTCCTCAGTGTCTCCCTCTGTACCATGGATTGTGTCTCTAGCTCTGACTTTCCACAACCACATGAAAAATCCTGCCTGTTTTAGCTGCCAGACCTCATCAGAGGAAGGAAAATTTGGCTGATCCAGTGGAAGTGAGATGTTAGTGTGACCTTTCTCTGCATCTTCTTGGGAAGGAGTTTAGGAGTGTAGTGCCAGGTGGTGGGCAGGGGGCTGCAGCTGCGGCCAGCCTATGCCGGGCACCTTTGCTGCCTTGGGCTTTGGGTTAAACAGAGCACTTGGGCCTCCGAGGGGCAAGTCCATCTGGAGCTCCAGACTGCACTCTCTCTCCCTGGCTTCTGCCACACTTGCCCTGCTCCAGGCCTGAGCCTGCTCAGACATCAGCAGTGAGGGCCAGTAGGAAGGGGAGGCCACGGGGTTAGGGGCAGCTGAAAGCTAGAGCTCACTGGTTGGGAGGAATGGGAGAGGGAAGGACAGGGCATTCAAGCCCCATGTCCAAAATACTGAACAAGGACCAAAGACCTGGTGCTGATTTGGGGGTGGTAAAACTGGATGGTCTATTTGTAGGATACACTGAGTCATGCTGAGGTGACCACTCTCAGTGGCTCACATGTCAGGCCCCGCAGGGACTGGAGGAGGACTCTGCTCCACACACTGTATCAGAGATCCAGGCTGAAGGCCCCATGCCTTCAGGTCTCACCAAGGAAGAGGAAAGAGGCTGTGTTAAAAGCATGCCTGTTCTTACACACTCTACACTGGAGGTGCCAGAAGTCACTGACTAAAAGGGCAGGGCTGTCTTCTACATGTTTTTAAAAGACAGAAGGACCAGACCTAGTGCCCCAAAGGGATACCTGTGCCATGCATAGAGGCTTCAACGCATGGAGCACTCTCAGTGAGCAATCTCATTTACTTCTCAGCTAGGATTAGTGTTATCACACCCATTTTCCAGATAGACAGAGTAAGGACATGAAAGATGATTTCCTGACATCGCACAGCCAGGATGCATCAGACATAAGGTGTGAATTCCATTCTGCCTTATCCTGCTCAAGTCTGTGTCCTCCAACATTGAATTCCTGCTCCCATAGGGGAAGCATCAGGTTCCTGACTGTTTGGGAGAGTCCCTGAGCCTGCAACAGCGGACATCAGGGACACAGACACTCAGGTTGGTTTCAAGGTGAGAACTTAATCTGCCTCCCGCAGAAGGAAGAATTTGAAGGATTCTCTATTCAGGGAGATTCTACGCGGAAGAAGCCCTACCTTGCAGGCAGGGCAAGCCCAGCATGCCCTGCCTGCAAGTCAGACCCAGAAGTCCCAGGCTTATTCCCACCAGGCTGTCAGATTTGAAGTCAAGGTTCCCCTGCCCCAGCCCCCCTGGCAAGACCTGTGGATATACTTCCTGCCCTGGTCACACAGGCCCAGGCATGGGGGCTGGTGGGAATTCCGTCTGGGAGGGGCTACACTGGTGTGGCAGGAGGAGACACCTCTGTTGAGAATGCTGGGTCCAGTGGGAGGGGCTCCCATGGCCCCTTCCTGGCACATCACACTCGGGGTGCGGCAGCCATCAGAGGCTCCTGTGCCTTGGAACCAGCCACAGCTGGAGCTCCTCAGCAGGATTCCTGATGGAAAGCAGGGTGAGGCCAGTTCCTGCATTTTGGAGCACTCCTGTCAAAACACAAGTAGCAGGGAACAAGGGCAGAGTGGAACAAATGGTGCCTTTTATGTATGAAGCTATTCAGAGTCCCCCTGGGAAGCGGACGACTGGCCTCTATGCGAGTTCCTGCTGGGCCCTCTCCCATCTCCCCTCTGCTTTCCTCAGCACCTTGCCCTCTGGACATCACCTCAGCGCTTGTTACAGTCTTAAGGGGTTCCTGACAACTTTGTGCTTGCAGCTTGGCCAGCACCCATCTGCACAGGTCTCAGGGGTTGTTTCTGAGGCCCAGCAGTATTTCAAGGCATGCATGGACATTGCCATGCTGGAAACTGCCAGTTGTAAAAGAACCATTAAAAACAAATGTCCTGTGTTTTCAATCTCTCTCACCTGCCAAGAGGTTTTCTTGGTGGCGCTGGCCCAGAAAACCATGGCAGATGAAGATTAGATTAGAATAAATTGATTTAGAAGTGACACAAGGCTCCTTGGGAGAGGCTTAAATATTTCATACATGTGTGTGACATAGATTTCAGCCAGGCCCTGCAGGAAGAGGGAGGGAAATGGAAATCTCATGCCCCAGTTCGGTGCAGCCTCGGACTTGGCCGGTCTCCTGTGCTACAGCACAACCCTCTCTGCTTCAGCTTCCTTATCTTTAAAATGGAGACAAAATATGTCCAGGGCTAACCTGCTACAATGTTTATGAAGTCCCCAGATTGATAAGCCTGACTGAATTGGAGCCCCCTTCCAGGATTCCCTGGAGTTCTGGGCAATGACTTGGCTGAGGGCTTAAGAGGGTCTTGATGCTACCTGGGGGTTCATATACCGAATGATCTGAGGTCCAATTCCCCAAACCCTAAGCATCCCCAAGACAAAGAGGTGGTCCTCTCCCTTACCCTGCCCCCACCTGCTCACAGATGGAACTAGCCTACATCGCTTTTCCCTGTACCAAACCTTCTCCAAATGTGATTGTCCTGGGGCCTCCACAAAGGTGGAGGGGGTAGATTTTTTTTTCCAGGGCCTGCACCCTCCAGGCATGTCACTGTCCCAACAGTCTCCCAGGGAGGTTACTTAATCTTGGGAGGACAGAATAATTTGCATATTGAGCTTGGAAACTGCGGGTCACCTGGGGCTATTCCTTGGCCTCAATTTGCATTGGTGGCCCCAAGAGAAGATGACATAAGAAGAATTAGGAATGGTTACTAGTCCCTAGAATAACTGGGTAGAATTTCTTCTGGTAGGAGGCTAGGAATTTCACCCTGTACCCCAGTAAATGTCTTCCTGGGATCCAGGCAGGAAAGAGCAGAGAGAGGTTTCTGCGGGCTGGAAAGCCAGGAAAGCTTCTTGGCAAAAAGAGAATCTGAGGGCAAGGACTCCGGCCTTAGTTAGACCTACACATCTGATTCCTGGAGGGAGGAGACAGCCAGAGAAAAGAAAGACATACTTTCTTATTGCCTTAGAGGAAATTCATCTCCATGAACAAGTCTCTTAGAGTGTGTGAGGTCTCTTTGCGAAGTTTTGCTCCTTCAGGGCAAAGAATTTTAATATGGCTTTTGAATGTCTGGCAAATGAATTAATCAGAAGGGATGGAGAATTATCCTTGGGACAACTTGTGTGGCCGCAGGCCTCTTTGGACCTTTCCGGAGATCCTGATCCTGCTGACTGAGGTCCTGGGCAGGTCCCCGTCACTGCTGTCATCTCCCTCCCTTGCCAGCCCTTCATTCTAACCTCCCAGGAGGTGCAGACGGGGGCAGTTCTCTGATCACAGACAGGTCCGGGGAGCCCCGCACTGAGAGGCGAAGGGTCTGACAGGAAGGGTGTTTGCTCATTATTTGAAAAGGCAAGTATGTGCCTGGGAAGCTCCTGCCCCATGCAAGCCCCAGTGGCTAGGGGGATGTTGGAGAAGGGCAGTCTTCCACTGTTCTTCCCAAACACTGAGAACTCGCAATGCGCCTCATGGCTTGGAGGAGGCAACACCAGACAAGATAGTGCTCTCTCACTTTGGACTGGGGAGGAGGAGAGAAAAGTAAACAAACAAATAAATAGACACATCAAGATGATTTCAGCATCTTGCGTGCTACGAGGGAAGTAAACAAGGGTGATGAGACAGAGGATGAGCAGGGGCGTGGCTTTTATTGGGTGGCCAAAAGTCCTCTCTGAGAAGGCAAAGGGCACAGAGGAAAGAAAAGAGAAGATGCAGAAAGGCAAATGAGGAGGCAGTTGTCACTGTCCAGGAGGGATGCTCATGGCTGGGACCAGGAGGTTGACAAGGGAGACAGGGAAAGTGAACATATGCGGAACATATTTTAGGAGTATGACCGACAAGATTTGCTGATAGATTGGATACCATGAGTACTGAGAAGAGAGGAGTTGCATAGAGAAAGGTATCAGGGAGAAGTGTCTGTATTTCTTTATTTTCTGCCCTTTTCCATCAACAATGTGCAGCTTCTTACAAAAGAACACAAACAATAAAATAAAATATTTTATTTCAAGAATTAGAACCAAACGGGAAAAAGCTCACAAATAGCCCCAACCTCGGGACCAGCAGAGGTGTTGTGGCTGTTTCAGATTTGACTCTGACTTTCTTAGAAGATAGGGGAAAGGAAAGGATATGAAGTCAAAATATTTGTTAATTTTTTTTTTGAGTGAAAACCCAAAGCATGTCACTTTCTTGAAGGAAAACAAAGATTCTCTTAGCACTGGAGTCTGTGTAATTCTTCCCAGGTGAACATTTACAAAGGACTCTGCTTGCAGTGCAGAGTGGGATCCTAAAGATGCCTGGGGCACCTGCATCGAGACAGTGTACCTGACTTTCCTAAGAGACGCCGGTACTGCTGAAATGTAGCCGAGTGGAGAAAGGCATTATGGGAGCCTCCTTGTGGCTCATGGAAGACAGAATGCTAAACTGTGCTTGGCAACCAGAAGCAAGAGGCACAGCAAAATAAAGAAGAGCTAAAGTGTGAAGACTGGGGAATGGAAAATGCATTGGGCGAGTCAAAAACTCACTTGCATTTTCCCTACATTTGCTTTGAATGTTCTACAGTTTATTTTCTTTGATTAATAGAATTAGTATACACATGCACATCAGAAACAAAATGGAAAAATACTGAAAAGAACAAATAAAATACAATCTTTTCCTCTGAGATAAGCACTATTTCCTGTTTCATGCATTTCTTGTTAATCTTACGAACACACGTGCATGTGCACACACGCACACATGTGTGATAAATTTATGCTACATTTCTTCGATGTACATTTTTTGTATTTTAATGTTTCTGAAATCAGGATGCTTCTTATCATTGACTTAACGTTTCCCTTTTTTCTGAAATACTAAGTCAATGATGCATCTTAAAAGCAATGTCATTAGAATCGAGAAAATATAGAAAATGGTCACAATATTAGTGTTCCTTGTGCATATGTAATTTTGTCTCCTACTTCCATTTAACATTACATCATGAAGATTGTCACATGCCTTGTGATATTCTTGGAAGATTTTATTTTTACCGGCTACATAATATTCCATCATAAGGACGTCTCACAATGGACTTAACTCTGACCTTACTGAAAAACACAATTTCTCAATCACATAACAATGAGAAAGCTACTCACACATACCTTGGAGTGAAACTATGTAGCTTTGTGTTACCTCTGAAAAAGAAAGTTTCTATGTGTCCAGGCAGCATTTGACAGAGTGGAGGGATGAGGCAGAAGTTCTCATCCCTTCCACTGCCTGAGCTGTGTGACTGGGGTATGTGTTTTCATTTCATTGGGCCTGGATTTCCTTCTGTGTAAGATAATAAGTCTTGCTGGAGTTCTTTCCATTTGAAGGATGCTCAGAGCTAAATCTTGGTTTCCCAAGTGGAATATAGGAAGGAGGTGACTTTGAGGTTTGAGTTGTTTCATCATGAGGAATTAAAGGGGTGTTGATGCTTCCAAACCCTGGGGGATACAGTGTCCCTAGGATGAAGGGCCTGTCGGCACTCCAGCACTTGGATCCCAGCCTTCTCTCAGACACTCTGAGAGGTGTGATGCAGCTCTGTGTGCAAGAGCTTACAGTGCACCCTCATTCTTATGGGGGCCCAGTATTTTAGACCAGATGGAGTTTCCTTTTCAAAATATTTTCCCCCAAAATAAGAGCTTAGCAAGTGGCAGAACAACCACTGGCTGCTGGGCTTCCCGTGCTGTGCCTGTTCAGAGCTGTGGGCTGGTTGCCAACCCCAGGGGATTTTCATCTCGAGCCCAGAGGACTTTGGAGGTCGAAAGGGATTTGGAGGTCAGAGATGTTGCATTACTTAACTTTCTGCTTTGTATAAAATAAGCACTCCTCAAACATTTGTTGAATGATGAGTGACTGAAAACGCGGAGTGTGACTGCCAAGAAAGGTGCCCGTGGAAATCAAAGGCCTTTGATGTTGAGGAGAAATGTGCTCTGCACAGGTCTGCTTGTTTCGCACGTCCTGTGATTCTATGGATTGAGTGTCAGAGGAAGGAGGGGAGAAGCGGTTCCCTCCTCAGCCCCTGCCACCCAGGGCTTGGGAAAGTCAGTTAACCTCTCGGGGACTTCATTCATTCAACGAATACATTCATGCAGCGGCAAGATTTATGGAGTATGGCTGTGAACCAGGCACTGATCTAGGCTCTGTGGGGACACCAGGAAATAATGGTCTAAGATTCCTGCCTTGTGGCATCAAGAGAAGAGATCGAAGGATGACTGCAGATTTCCTCAATTGGAGACAGGACTGCAGACTCAAGGTTTCCCAGGCAGGTTCAAGGTCAGGGCAGCTTCCCTGGAAATGAAGGGGTGGAACAGGCTTCCCATCTCTCCCACCCCCTAAAATGTCAGCCTATGAGGACAAGTCCCTTGAGTGAATGCAAATGAGCTGCAGGTGGAGACTGCAAGGATGGCTTTGCTCTCTTGGATTTTATAGTCATATATTTTTGAAACACTCAGTATTTTTGTAGCTTCTAATCTCATCTCCCAGCATCCTCTTGGGGCCCATTAAATGAGCGTTGTTGAAGGTGGATGACAGGAAAGCTGCTTAAGGGGCTGTGAGCACCAGGACCCCATCTCCTGTGTGCTTGTGGTTGTGACTCCAACACACCCCTTCCCCACCTCGGAACTCAGGCTTTCCCTCCTTCAAGGACTGTAAGCGAGGCTGGCTCTCAAGGGGCTCCCACTAAGGATTCCACTAGGGATCTTGGTCCCGCCGTTTCTCTGACAGCAACTCCTGTTTGTTTATGAAGTCCACCGTGAAGCCTCAGGCTGCTGCCCCATGGATGTTGGCCCCTCCATCCTTCATACAATCAGCAAACTCTCTTTTCCTCTTCTCCAAGACTCAGTTTCACTATTAGCAGAAGTGGTGGCACTAACCAGTCTGGTTCCCTTCGCACAGTCCTTGAGTTTCCAAGGCATGTTGCCATCCACCATCTCATTGGAGTTTTACAAACACCCTAGGAGGAGGCAGAAACAGGGTGTGTCCTGCCCATTTGGTAGGTGAGGGATTTGAGGAGTGGAAAGGTTAGGTGACATGTCCGAGTCATAGCAAATGGCAGAGAGAAGCCCCTAGCCCCTGACTCTGGACACCAATTCCAGACCCTATTCCGCCTGCCTTGCAGCCAGGGGTAGCTAACACGTGCCAAGTATGAGACCAAGGGCAGCTTTGAGCAAGCCCTGCCAGGAAGAGCAGGAGGCTCCTGTAGGGGACAGGAAGTGGGAGTACTGGGCGGATGAGGACCTAGCAAAGCCAGTGCTTCAGTGCCAGGCAGAGTGGAGGCCATTTCTCTCAGGGATGCACTCTCCCCTCCTGCCCTTTAAAACTGTGCTGCCATTGGACTGCTGCTGCAAGCCCTCTGACATGACCGTTCATGATTACCAGACGGACAAGAGAGAGGAATGTCTCAATCCTGATTAAATAAAGCAGACTTCTTACAGGCTGAACAACCCCGCTGACTGTTTAGTGGATCAGCAACGAAGGGGAGGAAGGTGTCTAGTGGCCACTGGGCTCTGTCCTCAACCGTGTCCTCTTACACTGCCTCCTGGGAAGGTGGATGATGGCACAGGTAGCAACTGACTCATGTCATTGGAGGGCGACACTAAGCTGGGAGAAGTTGAGGCTGTTTTGATTGACAGGTGTAGGATCCAAATGATGGAATGACGGGCTGACTCGACCAAGAATAAATGTCAGGTTCTGCTTGGCAACCCCAAACCTACACTTGCGCAGGAAGGATGTTACACATAGATGACTTTGCAGCATCATTTGTGGAGGGAAAAAGGAGGCATTTATTTTGTAGTACATAATGAGTGACTTCTGAAACTGTCAGAGGAAGCTGTGAGCAGCATGGATTATATTAATAAAGGTAGATTTTCCAACAGAGGGAGGTAATGATCTTAGTTTATTCTACACATATTCAGATAAGTGGGATTATTGAGTTAAAGATTTTGACTATTTTGAGAATCCTTGGTATATATTGCCAGATTGATTTCTAGCTATCGTGTACCTATTTTCCTGCCCACCAGCAAGACACAATGAGTGTTCCTTTCACCACATTCACACCAGCATTAAGTATTATTCTTTTAAAACATGAGTCAAATATGTTATATTTTAATTTGCTTATCAACAGTAAAGATACGTTTCATTTTGAGCTTAGTGGTCACTTGTGGTTCTTTTGTGAATTCGTATTATTTTCCAGTTTTCTTTTTGGGGTTTTCACCTTTTTCTTAATGATCCAAATAAGCTCCTTGCATTACAGATGCTCACTCTTCTCCTTCACAGTTGTTTGTAAACATTTCAAAGGGAAATATTTTCTGAAATCTCTCTTTTTCTCTCTCCAGAGCCAGGATCCTGGATGCCTCGGTCTCAACTTGCGTGAAATGTCCCGTGAAATTCCTGGAGAGGCTTCCAGGCCATATGCTCGCAGCTCTGGTGCTCACATGTCAGAAACGATGTGGCTCATCCTCCCCTGCCTTTGCCACCATATGCGCGTGCCCCTGATCTCACCGGCAGATCGGCAGCAGGGGGAGGATGTGCCCATGGCTGGCAGAGGGCGGCCTGGCGCATCTCGACACCCTGGAAGGGAGAAGACGGCAGCAAGGATTCCCTAAGAAACCATCCCTTTGTTCTGAAAAAAAAGTCCTGGATTGGGGGGTTCTTGGAAAGTGGGACACTGAAATGTACCTCTACATCAAACTGAGCCTCCATTTCTCACACAGGGGTGTGGAGCAAGATGGATGTGTCCTTGTGCTAGGCTATGTGGCAGAGAGCTCGGGTTCAAGTGACAGTCATCACTTCCATCTCCTGCCACTGTGGGTAGGCCGTCTCATCTGTACACCTTCCATTTCTTTATCTGCTGCTGTTCTTAGATGCTGGTGGAGCTGTGCTCACTGTGCTTAAATATTACCCTTCCAGAGAAGGTCTGATGGCTTCATCAAATCCCATACTCCTCAGATGCTGGAAGGGGCAGGCTCAGTGTACCCCTGTGGACCAGCCAGCTTCTTGATGGGTTTTCCTGATGGATTTGCCAGGCAAATGGTAATCCTGCCAATTTCAGCAATTCCAGAGTCCTAGATGGCCAGGCAGGGTTTGGCTGTGGACCAAATTCAGCCACCACCTGGCTTTTGTAAATAAAATTGTATTGGCACACAACCACACATGTTTATTTATGTTGTGTCTGTGGTGGCTTTTGCACAATGGCAGGATTGAGTAGTCGTGACAGAGATGGTATGGCCTACGAAGCCTAAAATATTTACTCCCTGGTCCTTGACAGAAAATGTTTGCTGACCCCTGCTCTAAATTGATGGTTACAAAGTCTGGTGCAGGGAACAGCATCTACAAGAGCTATCACAACCCTGGAAAGATGAACACCTGGAGTCTAGCTTCTAATAAAGCTGGATTCATTCAATATAGAGATTGCCCTATATCTCAAGATGATAGCCTGCTTTTTTCCCTAGTAAAATATCTTCAATTTTATGAAATAATTGGGATGGTAGACTTGCAGTTATTTTTTAAAATGTCCTCACTTGACCAGATAAAGAGTGGGTCGCTCTATGTAGACTTCCAAAATAATTTTTAAAATTTAGACATCTGTGTAATCCCCATGTCAGGGAGCACTGATATATGACCTGAGAGGATCCTTTGGAAAGCCTTCCACACAACCCATCTCTTTTACTACTTGAAGCCGTAATTTTGCCAGCACATTCCCATTTACTCGTTCGTTCGTTTGTATATTCATTCATATATTTACTTAATAGAATAAGTATTAAAGACTATGTGCTAGATCAAAGAATCTGAAACTTTCTGCTCTCAGGACCTGTTTCACTTTTAAAAATGACCAAGGAGCCCAAAGAGTTTTTGCTTATGTAGGTTATATTTATTGATATAGAAAACCAATACTAAAAATTTTTTAAATGTGCATTTAATAATGCATCTAACCATAGAAATGAAAAGCTCACTATGTGTTAGCCTTTTTTTTTTTTTATTTAAAATGACTATTTTGCAAAACAGGAAAAAAAATGAATGAGAAAGGTGATATTGACTCTTTTGCAAGTCTCTTTAGTGTCTGGCTGGAGGGAAGACAGCTAAATTTTTATGCCTG
Organism: Tarsius wallacei; assembly: GCA_963574415.1. Taxonomy (NCBI): domain Eukaryota; kingdom Metazoa; phylum Chordata; class Mammalia; order Primates; family Tarsiidae; genus Tarsius; species Tarsius wallacei. Next base: position 11,662 of record CAUYQG010185751.1, read on the forward strand.
CTTCTGCATTCAACCTGTTGCAAAGTCTTGTTGTGGTTGATGTTTGTGAAAAAGTCCTGCCTGATCCAGATATGTAGTTGGAAAAGAGAAGAGCACTGCCTTTTCAGATGATTGTGGATACTCTCCTTCGATACTACACCAAAACTCAGCAGGGGGTAGTTCCTTAAACCCTGGCTGTGATATGGAATCAGAAACCATATCAGTGAAATTTTGGTACCTGATTACATTAAACTCCATCGATCTGGCTTGCATTTTAAATGGATCTTTACCCATGCACAGTTTTGGAATACGGTGCAGGGTCATTTGGAAAATATTGGTTCAGTATCCATACAGATTTTTTGAAATGTTGACCCATTTAGTCATACGACATCAAAAAATCATCAGTTTGGATGACCACTGAGCCCGTCAGAAAATCCTGTAAGTATTGGGATTCAGGCTCATGGTGGTGAGTACAAGTTGTCCAAAATCATAGGTTTCTTTGGAATGCTTACGTTTTAGCTTTGGCAACCATACCAAAAGTTGTTTTCCGTGAAGTGTCAGGCTCGTCTCATTCAATTTCAGACACCCCCATCTGTATAAGCCTAATTTGTCTATCAGTCATGCTTTTAAGTAAAAATGATGCTTCTTGGAAAAAGCAGCTATTTTAGTTTGACACTCAAGCAGTCTCTCAAGGGCTTTTTCTTATGGCAGCCATTGTACTGCAGGATGCAGCAGAAGTGCTTGGTACAGACTTCCCATTTTGTCCCACAAAACACTTAAAAGATG
>CAUYQG010185753.1:0-23897 GCA_963574415.1 Tarsius wallacei
TGATTTGTGAAAATTTTCTCCCTTCTCTCATTATTGTTTTAAAAACTTTTTTAGTTGAGCAAATCAAATTTTATATTATAAACCAATTTTGACTATATATATGCAATTCACCCATATCAAGATAGTAAATATTTCTAACATCCCAGAGGGTTCCCTTGTGTGTCATTCTGTCAGTACTCTCCCAAAGATAAACACTATTTTTATTCCCATCACCATAAAAGTCATATAAGTTGAATCATAAAAATGTTTTGTGGCCGGGCTCGGTGGCTCAGCCTGTAATCCCGCGCCTTGGGAGGCTGAGGTGAGTGGATTGCCTGAGCCCGAGGGTTCGAGACCTGCCTGGGCAGGCGAAACCTCATCTCTACAATAAATAAAAAAAAATTGGCCGGGCGTGGTAGCGCGCGCCTGTAATTCTGGCTACTCGGAAGGCTGAGGCGGAAGGATCGCCGGAGCCCAGCAGGTCGAGGCTGCGGTGGCCGGGAGCCGCCACTGCACTCCAGTCTGGGCGACTGAGTGAGACTCCAACTCAAAAAAAAAAAAAAAAAAATGTTTTGTGGGTGGGAGCTTCTTTCATCCATTGTATGTATGAGATTTATCCATGTTATATCATGAGCCATTCGTTTTTTAAATAGATATATAATATTTCATTATACACAGTGAACCATTTCTAGATATTTTACTTCTTCTATCAACAGATCATAGAAAATTCTTCAAAGTCATACATGCAATTTAGGAGAACGAGCAAAGGAATAAACATAGATGCAAGGAATGCTATAGTCACTTGTACATGAAAACACTTTGTATCACCTGCCTAGCTCAACTTAAGGTGCATTTGATTAAAAAGTGGTACTATATATACTCAGTTTTACAACGTTATGAGAAGAATAAAATCCATTTATGATAGGCTTCTCAGACCACCCAGTATCCAAGAATAAAACCAAATATGTTTCACAGAAATAGCTAGTCAAAGAAGAAGTCATTACTCTTTTCCAAATCCAGAGTCCGTATTATGATTAAACTCTTGGGGCTTGCAAGATATTATAGACAGCACTCCTACTGCTACAGAAATTCCAAGTACCATTAGAACCATTGGGTCAGAATATCCTAGTGCAGAGCTGCTTACACTCCACCTAGGACCAGTTTCAAAACCTTTTCCTGTTCTGGGATCCTCTCAAAGCTGAATTAAATGGATTGTAGGATTATAGACTACACTTGATTCTGCTACATATTGTCTCCAATATCAAAAAGGCCCACCAAGCTTTGGGTCTTCTTATTAATGTTGGGAAAACAATGTGAAACATTATTGTCTTTCATTTGGAAGTAATGTCTCAACATAAACCTTGCCATTGGAGCTCTAGAAACTTCCCCAAGGTAGCAACCCTATGGGTTTTCATGAGGCTTCATCCTCTCTCCTTTCTGGCACACATGCATTTTATGAAGCATCCAGGAAATCTGCTCATCATTTTCAAACAGCAAAATAACATTTATATAGTGGACCATACATACACCCCCAGTATATGTGGAATGGTGAGTTGATCAAGGTTGCTGTGTACTAGATTAAAAACAAAGAAAGAGAAAACTGAATACCACATATTATTTCTTATAAGTGGGGCTAAACACTGAATACACAGGCACAAGGATGGGATCAGCAGACATTGGGGTACTGATAAAGGGGGGGAGAAGGGGAAGTAAAGTTTGAAAAGCTACTCACTGGGTACTATGTCCACCACCTGGGTGACAGGCTCAACAGAAGCCCAAGGCTCACCATCAAGCAATATACCTTTGTAACAAGCCTGAACATGTACCCTTGAATCTAAAAAAATAAAATTAAAAAATAAATCAAGGGACCAGAGATAAAACAACGAAGGTATGCTACTGCACTGCTAGATAAAGGCAGATTGCTTCTGGTGGTCTTACTAATCAATATAGAGAAAATAGCTTTTGCAAGATCAATAGTTGCATACCAGGAACCAGAGTCTGAGTTTATTTATTCTAACTAAATAAATAATATCTGGAATAACAGCAACAGAAGTCAAGACCCCATTAAATTTATTATAAGACACTGTCATTTCCCACAACCCATTTGTCCTCTCTACTGATCAAAAAAAATAATTATATATGTATCTTTTAAGTCTTTAAAAGTGGCACCAATCTTTATTATATTTCCAGGGATACACTAATATTTTCTTTAAATAATAGTATACATAACTGGAATTCTCTCAAACGTACAACGTGATACATTTTTAAGAATAAATACACCACGTAACCAGCTGCCAAGTAAACAGGACAGTAACACATTTGTGACCCTTGGAAACTCATTTATGTTCCCTTCCAGATGCTAACAAGATTTATTATTTTTCTCTGCTTATGTAATTTATATAAAGAATAATATAGTATGCACTTTTTTGTACTTGTTTCATTTGTGAAATTCAGGAGTATCATTGTGTGGAGCTGCAGATTTTTCATTTCCATTGTTGTATAGTATTCCATTATGTAAATATATTACATGTTATTTAGCCAGTCTTCTCTAAATTAGCTTTTGGACTGTTTCCATTTTTGCACAATTCAAATAATACTACTATGAACATTCTCATCAATTTGGAGAATATCAGTATACATTTCTGTTGAGTATATTCCTAGTTACAGAATTTCTGGCTCATAGATCATGCATATGTTCAGATTTACTAGTTAGTGCCAATTTTTTCCCCAAAGTGGCTGTTTAAATTTTCACTGTCATCAGCAATATATCAGAGTTCTAGTTGCTCCACATCCTTGCCAGTATTTATTTTCTATCTTTTTCATTTATAGCCCTTCTGGTGTGTATATAGTGGTATCACATTGTGGTTTTTATATAACAAATAAAATAAAGGATTCTTTTCTTATGTTTATTGGCCATTTGGCTATTTTGTGTGTGTGTGAATGTGTGTTTGTGTGTGTGTGTGTGTGTGTGTGTGTGTGTGTGTGTGTGTGAAGTGGCTGTTCAAGGCTTTTGCTCACTTTTTCCCCTAGTGGATGCCTTTTTCAACCATTCTGGATAAAATTTCTTTATTAAAAAATTCAGTATATATTTTCTCACTCCATTAGTGAACTTAAAAACCTTTTAATGAAATATAATATGCATAGGAAAAAGAGCACATGTCAGAAATGAACAGCCTAGTGAATATGCACATACTAAATACAACCATGGAAACAGTGCTTAGATCAATAAATCTACATATCCCTCAAACTGTCTTTCAGTCTCTGTCCCCCTCTGTAACTTTATTCTAATTTCTAGCACAAAATATTTTTTGTCAGTTTTCATACTCCATACAAGTGAAAATGAATAATATATAATGTTTTGTCCCTGACATCTTTGCGTCAACATGGTATCTTGGCAATCCATTCATAAGGTTGAGTACAGTTGAAGATTGCTCAGTTTTACTGCTTATAACATTCCACAAGTCATGGAATACAGATATACCAAAGGAGTAAAAAGCAGGTCAGTTCAAATCCATCAGGGATGGCAGGATCAGGAATGGGTTTGAAGTAGAGTAAGATAGTCTATTCTGGTTCACCCTCTTCCTCAGGCATAATTCTCCTGGAAATTTGATTGAGAGCTTGATGAACTGTTTTCTTTTCTCGGTCTTGAAAGACTTCATGAGATATCATTCCTCCCTCTGTATGTTTTCATATTAGCTCTTTAGCCTCCTGCATTATATATATTCAAATTTTGGCAACATCTTGAAAGGAACCCAGACCTATTCTTGAGACTGGCTTCCTTTTGTGAATATGTATTTGTTTTCATTCACCACAACATGAGAGATTTGTCTCTACATTTTAAAAGCTCTTATTCCATGGTATTTACACCAAAGTTGTTCATTAATTGTCCAGAAACTGAAGAGAGTCCTACATAGTTTTGTGTCTGCATTAGGTCCACTGTATGATATGGTTAATTTATAACTCTATCAACTGATCTCCATTAGTGTCCACCACTCTGACTGGTGGATCATGGTGGCATTTGGGGTACCTGGTGATCATCGAAATCTTTAAGTCAGTACCTGGAATTTACTTCAGGCCCATCTCTCACAAACCCTGAAGTCAGCTTCAAACTGTGTTTATTTTATACTAGGTCAAGGAGGCCTAGCTGTAACTGTAAGTATGAAGACAATTACATTTTCTCGAAGAAAAACGGCACTATCAAAACCTCTACATATTTTCTAACACAATGTCAAGCATTCAATCTCAAATTGATCAGACATTCCAAGAAACAATATAAATGATGAATAACAAGAGTCCAATAGACAGATACAGAACAACTCAATGATATATTCAGTAACTATATGAAAATTTGAAGTATTATACAGAGATGCAATCAACAAATAAAGAATCAAGGTAGATTTTAAAATTCAACTGTTGAAATTAAAAGATTCAATAGATGGTTTTAACAATAGATTACACACAGCAGAAAACAGAATTGGAAAACTGGAAGACAGGTCAACTTAAAACATCCAAACTGAAACATAAGAGGATCAAACATGTTTTTTCTTTTTTCAATGTAGATAGAGGATTTATAATCTAATGTTTAAATATGCCAAAATGATGTTTTCAGACATAGAACATACATGATCAAATTTAGTTAGTATTCACAGTGAAATGGGGAAAAAAGCAGGTGGGAGTAGGGAAGAAAATCACCATTAGAGCTTACTGGTTTCAAGAGCTCTCTTGTGTCCTTACTACATTTTAGAAAAATAAGAAACTGTATTGATGTATATGATGCAGAACTCTTCTCAATACCAATTTCATCATGTATTACATAAATTAATTTTTAGAAAGAGAGCTAACCCGACTCAGTTCAGATTTAATTTGTGAAAAGAACGAAAAGCTAAAGCAAACACAGTATTTTATGTCAAATAATTACGTTTCAACTTTAAAAGTACTTTAAAAATAAAACTATTCTACTACTTACCTGGTTCATTTTTCACCCACAAAATGTGTTTTAAAAAATCTAAATGCACAACAAATCAGGCTTATTATATATAAATTACTTTTATAAACTATCAATTATGTTTTTAGCTCCTAAGTTTGGGAATCTTATCACTAAAGACATACTGTTTTAACCAAATGATGAGTCCTACCCATTGCTTTCAAAAGCACTGGATGAGGTCATCAAACAAAACCTGATGTTCTGAATGATGGTATCAGTATGTCTCCAGCATCTTCTATCATGCTGCAGCCAAGACTGCACAGCCTCGTACAGCTCTATCTCTGGCAACCTGTTCAGATAATCATTAATCAAATAAGACATGAGCTTCTCAAAGCTAAGATAGGACAGAAAGTCAGGCCTGGACATGAGTGGCACAAAGTTGTCTAGCAAAAAGGCATCTAACTTCTCCCTGACTCCCTCAATGTTGACACCGAAATCATCTAAGAGTCTCATAATTTCAGCACAGTTCCCTAAGCAGATTTTTGCTAAAAGAAAGGAACAGCAGAACTTGACCACTTCTATAAGTTGAACATATGTGGCAGCCTGGAGAATCTCATGAACAGTATTCATACTTAGCTTGTTAGTTCCGTAGTACATAAATTGAAGGACGTGGCTAAAACCAGTAGCAGTTAGACCTTTCAAATGAATTTTGTCCTGATCTCCGTTCCCTCATGTCTGTGGTAAACATAATTCTGAAGTAATCACTCTGGGTGGCCAAGAGTACTTTATGGGCCTGGAGCTGATGATCTTCGATAACCAGTGACATCAAGAAGTAATCCCTCCTCATACAGTGCTCTGAATCCAGCAAAGGCACTGATATCATAAATGGAGAAACAGAATCCTTCCACATCCCCTGCCATGAACCACCTTGAGGGTCCTATCCAGCCTGTAGTGGATGGTAGTCTGCATCAGGAAGAAATGGCAGGCGGGGCGATCGGTGGGCGGTCAGGCATCAGATCAGCACTCGGCAGGCTCCTTGAATGTATACAAGGAGCCACTCTGGCCCAGGCTGGAGCGCTTAGCCGGCATGGGACAAGTCCTCACTCCTGCGACCCCCTCAGAACCAGTCCTTCTCCCTGATATAGCGCCAATGCCACCATCTTTCAGCCCAATCCTGTTTTGTTTTTTTGTTTTTTTATTTTAAAGGGCCTAGTACATGTAATTGTAGACTTAATAAAAGAAGAGAGAGGGAATAACACAAAAGAATATCTGAAGAGATACTAAATGAGTGCCTTTTAAAAATCAAATCAAATTCAGATTCATGATGCTCAAAATGAAAACTAAACTCTCCACTATCCCAATCTCCAACAGAACTCATCTAAACAAACTGTAGGAAAACTGGTAGAAATTAAAGACAAAGCAAAAGTCTTGAGGAGTCAGAGAAAAATGGGTATTACAAAAAGCACAATCCCATTCACAATAGCCACACAGAAAATAAAATACCTTGGCATCCTCCTAACCAGAGAAGGGAAAGACCTTAACAATAAGAATTAAAAGCACAAACCCATTCACAATAGCCAACAAAAAAACGAAATACCTCAGCATCTTCCTAACCAGAGAAGTGAAAGACCTTTACAATGAGAACTACAAAACACTGCCCAAAGAAACCCAAGAAGACACAAACAAATGAAAAAATATTCCATGCTCATGGATAGGAAGAGTCTACATTGTTAAGATGACCATCCTACCAAAGGCAATCTACAGATTCAACGCAATACCCATTAAGTTACCAACATCATTCTTCTCAGACCTGGAAATGACAATACAGAAATTCATATGAAAACATAAACAACCACAAATAGCCAAAACAATCCTTAGTGAAAGAAACAAAGCAGGAGGTATCACAGTTTCAGACTTCAAGCTTTACTATAAGGTTACAATAATCAAAACAGCCTGGTATTGATACAAGAACAGGCATATGGACCAATGGAACAGGATAGAGATACTGGAAGCAAAGTCTCAATTTCTCAATCAACTCATCTTTGACATAGCCTCCAACAACAACCACTGGGGAGAGGAGAACCTATTCAGTAAATGGTGCTGGGAAAACTGGCACATTACGTGCAGAAGATTGAAATAGGACCCCTGCCTATCACCATACACAAAAATTAACTGTAAATGGATCAAAGACCTAAATGTAAAACCTCAAACTATAAGAATTTTAGAAAATGCAAGAGACACCCTTATGGAAATTGGAACTGACAACCTGGTCAAAATCCCAAGTGCCCATGCCATAAGAGATAAGACAGAAGAATGGGACCTCTTCAAAATGACAAGCTTCTGCAAAGCGAAAGAAACCACCAAGAGAGCTGGGAGACAGCCCACAGAATGGGAAAAAATATTTGTCAACTGTATATCTGACAAAGCTAATATCTAGGATCTACAAGGAACTCAAATGTGCTGAAAGGAAAAAAACAAAGAGTCCCAGTAAAAAGTGGGCAAAAGACATGAATGGACACTTCTCAGAAGAAGAAATACGGGAAGTCAACAGACACATGAAAAAGTGCTCAGACTCACTAATCATCAGAGAAATGCAAATCAAAACCACATTGAGATACCAGTTAACTCCAGTAAGAACAACCATCACTAATAAAATAAACAATAAGCCGGGCTCGGTGGCTCAGCCTGTAATCCCGCGCTTTGGGAGACTGAGGCTCAGATGAATTGCCTGAGCCTGTGGGTTTGAGACCTGCCCGGGCAACTTGGCAAGACCTCCTCTCTACAATAAATCAAAAACTAGCCGGGCGTGGTAGTACACGCCTGTAGTTCCAGTTACTTGGAAGACTGAGGCAGAAGGATAGCCAGAGCCCAGCAGGTCGAGGCTGCAGTGGCCAGGAGCATGCCACTGCACACCAGTCTGGGTGACAAAGTGAGACTCCAACTAAAACAACAACAGCAACAACAACAACAACAACAACAACAACAGCAACAGATACTGGCAAGGATGAAGAGAAAAAGGAATGCTTCTACACTGCTGGTGAGAATGCAAACTTAGTGCAACCTCTTTGGAAGACAGTGTGGTGATTTCTGAAAGAACTAGATATTGACCTACTATATGACCCAGGAATCCCCCTATTGAGAATATACCAGAGGAACTCAAATCATTCTACAAAAAAGATACCTGCACACACATGTTTGCTGCAGTTCTATTCACAATAACAAAAACACGGAACCAACCATGTTGCCCTTGAAGTTGGACTGAATAAAAAAAATGTTGTACATGTACATGGAATATTGTACATGTACATGGAATATTATGCAGCCATAAAGGACTTTGCATATGGACTTTGCAGCAAATTGGATTGATTTAGAGTCTATCATACTCAGTGATCTATCACAGAAACAAAGAACAGAGTACCACATGTTCTCACTCATAAGTAGACCTTGAACAATTATCATAATACTATAAGAAAGGGATTGGCAGTAGTGGGAAATTGCCAAGGGAATGGGGGTGGGATTGGCAGTTGAGGGAAACTGCTAGGAGTGTGAGGGGCACACCTCATTAACAAGGGTACCTGCATAATGAACATTTGTATGCCTAACACTGACTTGTACCCCACATCTTTAAAATAAAAAATTTAAGGTAAAAAACAAGAAAAAATAGATATCATCTGCAAAAGAAAAAAGCATGACTGCTGACCTCATATGAAATTATACAAATCAAGAATCATTTGCATACTTAAAAGACTGAAAGATTACACAATAAACAAAATTCTGATTTCCAGTGTTATAGATTTAAATTTGAAGGACAAAAATCGAATATTGCTAGGAGATAATAAATATATTTTCAAAATTTTGAATTAGGCAAATATTTCATAAATTGGATTTATTAAGGGCAAACCATAGAATGGGAAAAGCTCTTTTTAATAATTATAATTAGCAAAGTACTTACCTCTAAGTTATATAAAGAATGCCTTCAATTCCAACAGTAAAACATAGATAATGGGTAAAGGGATTAATTAAAATAATATATTAAAATAACCTAGCATATAACAACGTGTTTAATCTTGTTAGTTACATGGAAAATATAAATGTAATCCACAATGTGATTTCACATAGACAACAGAATGAAAATGGAAATATAAAATTTCAGCATGGGTATGGATCACCAATATTTCATACACCATTAGTAGGAATATTACTTGGATCATTCACCTTAGAAAACAGTTTGGAAATATCTACTGAAGCTCCTCTCTCTCTCTCTCTCGCTCATGCCTATGATCTAACAGTTGTACTCCTGATAGACATTCCACAGAACATAACCAGAAGTTCACCAAAATACATGCACAAGAAAAATAGCAAAAATATTATTGATAATAAACACCAAAACTTCATAAAAATATTCATAAAAATAAAACAATAAATTGATTTATATTTATAAAAGAGAATACAAGTCAGTAAGAAAGTAAACAAACCACTGCTATATGCAACAACATGGATAAATATCACAAACATTATTCTTAGTGAAAGAGGCAAGATATAAATAAGTAGCACAATGTACGGTTCCTTTTATGTGAAGTCAAAATAGTCAGATCTGACCTGTGGAGAGAAAAGTCAGAATTTCAGAAGAGAGATTACTTTTATGTAATAATGACACAGAGGGAGTAAAAGAAAGACCTATGTGGTAATAATATATATCTTGATCTGAATGACAGTAATACAGATATATGTTCACTTAGAAAAATTTCATTGAACCATGCATTGTAAATTAATGACATGCTTTTTCTAGAAGCATATTATATTTTCAAAGAAAATTTAATAAAATATCTTACTCTAAAATTTTAAGAAGTAAAAATATTTAATAATACCAAGAATCTATCAATATGTTAAAATCATACAGAATGTAATGGCTCCTCAAGCTATTCATATTCTATGAAAGTTTTCTCACAATAGAAGGTTCTAAGACAAGATTGGTGAATTTTTCTATAGTATATAGGGCCAGGTAGTAAATACAATAAGCTTTGTAGGCCATACAGTCTCTTGCAACTACTCAATGCTGCCACTGAGCTAATTTTAGTAACTTTTTAAGGCAATCTGGGCTTTCAGGCCATACCTGAAGGTATTTATATTTGGGAGCTGACAGAGGGAGTCTTCAATATATGCTAGGTCATCATTTGCATTTGATGGGGTTAGTGTTTTCCAGATTATTGCAGAAGAAAATTATTGAAGCTCCATCAGGATCAAAGATTTAGTAAATTACTCTTAATTGTTATGCCAGTGAAAACAGTGTCAGGCAACATAAAAAAAAAAATTAAGAAGGTGTAAAAGAAAGTAAATGAATTCTGAAGAAAAGATAAATATTTCTTCTTCTGACACTATCAACAAGGAACTGAATCAGGATAAACAAATAATTTGAAAGAATCATTGTGGCCAAAATAAATGTGTACTCCCAATGATAGTTCACATCACTTGTCAGTATTTTGAATGCTTAATGGAGTTCCCTGATATACAAGTTAAATATTTTAATAAGCAATGTGATGTGATTCTCAAGTAGGTTAATTATCCCTTTTGTAGTATTTAGCTGGAATAAAATACTGTTTTCCTCTATGAAGCAATGAAAAGTTCATATATAACAATAGCCAGAAGAGGCAAAATACAGACACAATAGCCCAGGGAACTGTTATGGAAATAGTCTGATAACAATGTAGAAACAAACAAACAAAAAACTTATATATAAATTCATGCCAATAATTATCATAATAAATTTCATTCTGTTGGTTCCATTAGTCTCACTTGTTCTTATGTATTACCTACATCAAATTTTAATTTCTTATAGGCTATCTGCAGAATGATGTCAAACCTTTTAAATAAGTGCATTGTCTATTCCCCTGGCATGGTGTGTTGTGTGTTGTGGTGTGTGTGTGTGTGTGTGTGTGTGTGTGTGTGTGTGTGTGTGTGTATTCTCATCATGAAGAGAGACATAGGACTTTAGTGAGAACTGCTAATTTCACTGAAACTCCCATCAGGCTATTTATTAATGTTGATTTCTAGTTTCTGAAGGACAGTGGTAGCTGGAGGTGAAAGGTAATTGATTCTTGTCACAAACTTTTATACATTTATTTTTCTTCTTTCTATCATCACTGGTTTAAAATGAAAACACAGAAACTCCCAGGAGATATCAAAGCATTTACCATTGAGGATATATAGATCCTAGAAAAAGTAGTTACTCCCAAAAGATTAAAAATGATGGAAACTGGCAAAAGATATTTCTACTATTTAGTCGAATCCTCCCTTAGCAGACTGCACCCAGAGGCAGGGAGAGCTCCCTTGCAGCGTTTGTACAATGTGAGAGGCATCAAAAGTCCAAGGGCATTTCTCTCACCAGCCTTTGTGTTAATGGCATTTATGAAACCCTTCCAATAAAATGTGTTATTCTAGATATTTAACACTTGAGAATCATAGTAGATTGGATAAATCAACATTAGACATTGTATAGTACAATTAAACCCTTCAAAAATACTGAAAAGTTGTTGAGAGGAAGTTAACTTTGAACTTTATCCGAGAAAGAAATTTCTTAAAGTTAAGCTTTCTAATTATGTACATGCAAACTGTACTTTGTATAAAAACTTTTCATGAAGCTAAAATCTGCTATTCTAATATCCATTCACTGATAATAATTACTGATAATTATTGACCACTAACTATGCGTCAGGCAGTATCTAGCACTTTGTCTCTATTATTCATTTTAATTCTTTTAATCACTTAATGAAATGATGGAAACTGAAGGTTAAAGAGTTAAATGATTTGCTCAAATTTTGCATAACTGTGGAACAGCATGGCCAAGATTTGAGTCCAGATTTGTCTGACATCAGAACTGCAAGCTCATTACTTACAAGCTGCCATCCTGATCTGCTTGAAATTCTTTTAAGTATCTCAAATAAAACAGTGGAGCTATTGTGTTTCTTCTTCAAATTAAATAGTCTCAGTTTTGTTTTTCCTTTTTTTCCCTAATCATTCACCTGATTTTCATAATATCCTTCTTTACGTGTGTGGAGTTTCTCTAAATATCGAAACCACAACTGAATATAATAATTTAAATTTTGAAATCTCAAAAAAAATCAAACAATAATAGCCCATATGTAGACTGGGCATAGTGGCTCATGCCTGTAATTCCAGCATTTTGGGAGGCCAAGGCAGGAGAATTGCTTGAGCCCAGGAGTTTGAGACCAGCCTGGGCAACAGAGACCTCAACTTGAATGAAAGAGAGGGGGAGAGGAAAGAGAAAGAGGGGAAGAGGGTGAGAGAGAGAGAGAGAGAGAGAAGGGGAGAGTGGGAAAGGGAAAGAAAGAGAGAGAGAAAGAAAAAGAAAGGAAGGAAAGAAGGAATAGAGGGAGGTAGGGAGGGAGGAAGAGAAGGAGGCAGGGAGGGAGGGAAGGAGGGAGGGAGGGAGGGAAAGAAAGAAAGAGAGAAAGAAATAAAGTCAAATGCATTCTAATCAATTTAGGACAGAGAAAGTCATGCCTTACCTGCTAGTCATTTCATTTTTGGTAGATGGGCATCTTGTTACTTTAGAACACTTAACCCATGCAATTTAGCCATGATAACACTTTCTGCAAGGTTGTGTGTGTTTAGGACCAAGAGTAGAACTTAATCATTTGCCTAATTAGAATTCATATTATTACATACATCAAATTTTTTTGACCTACTAATATTTCAAGACAACAACTAATCCATCAAGTACATATATACTACACTGCCAAATCATCTGCAAAGTGCACGACAAAGTCACTTATGTAATCATTGATGAAAATGTTGAATATAAATTTCCAAGGAACTACATTATATACCTGCTTTATACTTATTTATGTGAGAGTAGGTGTTTTGATTGCCTTATAAAAATAGAAAAGTGTGCACAGTTTGAAGAGGTGGTGGTGTATGTATGTGAATAAATAAACAGTTGGAAATTTGAGCTGGAGTTCAAGAACAAAGCAATTTGTAAAATATTGATTTAGAAATCTGTGTAGAGGTGATGGTCAAAGGTATAAAATAGTCATGGGAACAAGAGTAAAATAAGAGGAAAATGTTACTAGGATATAATAGAAGAAGCCGGAGTAATCAAAAGAAAAGAAACTGGAGACTCTGAAAAGGTGATATTAACATTTAACTGTTAGAAAATGCCACAAATATGACAGAAAAACAAAATAGACAGGAATTTAAAAGTTATGATGAATAGAGTTGCAACAAACATACATGTGCAGGCATCTTTTTTGTAGAATGATTTGAGCTCCTCCGGGTATATTCCCAATAGGGAATTACTGGGTCATATGAAAGGTCAACTTCTAGTTCTTTCAGAAATCCCCACATTGTCTTCCAAAGAGGTTGCACTAGTTTGCATTTCCACCACAATGGAATATTATGCAACCATAAAGAAAGACAAACATATGGATTTTGCAGTAACTTGGATGGATTTGGAGTCTATCACTCTCAGTGATCTATCACAGAAACAAAGAACAGAGCACCATATATTTTCACTCATAAGTGGATCTTGTACAATTATAATACTATAAAAAAGGAATTGGCAGTAGTGGGAAACTATCAGGGGAAGAGGGTGGGGTTAGCAGTTGAGGGAAACTGCTAGGGGAGGGAGGGGCATACCTCATCAATAAGGGTACCTGCATAATCAACATTTGTATACCTAACCCTGAATTGTACCCCACATCTTTATAAAAAAAAAAATTTTTTTTAAAGCTATGGAACATCTGTGGCCAAGCCATCAAGCATGCAATCAGGTAATGTCAACAAAATTCTCCATAGAGAAATAGCATATGGTATATATTAGTGTACAATGTGCCTCATTACAGCGAACATTCAGGATGATCCTTAGTTGCTAGGGTAAAAACCTGTAATAACCCTACTCAATAGAAAGAGATCCACACCATCCATACCTGGTCCACAGGAGAAAGAGTTTGAAGATTGTGTCAAGAAGCATCTCCTAAAACTTAGAATTGAGTTATACAAGGGGGGACCACAAAAAACTCAGAATTTATTTATTAAAAAGTTTTGTATTTAACAACAGTAGTTACAGTGGTATTTGCATAGCTAAAGTTTTCTTAAATTTGTAATGTTTGTAATGAAGTTGTGTATTTATTTTTAAATGTTTAAACTTCAGTCACCTTCAAAATACTCTCTGATATAATACACCTGTCAAGATACGCAGCCATAAAAAAGAGCAAAATCATGGATTTCGCAGCAACTTGGATGGAACTAGAATCTATAAAACTGAGTGACCTCTCACAGAAACAAAGATCGGAGTATCACATGTTCTCACTCATATAGTGAACCTTGAACATCCAACGTAATACTATAAGAAAATGACTGACAGTGGTGGGAAATTACGGGGTGTGGAGGGGAGGGAGGATGGGATTAATGATACTCAATATCTGTCTGGGGATGGGGAGACACACCAAGGGTGTCTGAATGAAGCATATTTGTATATCTAATCCTTAACTGTACCCCACAATACGATAATAAAAAATACTGATTAACAAAAAAAAAAAAAAAAAAGAAATGTTGACTTATAGATGTGGAATTCAGTAGAGAAGTTTGGACTAGAGATACAAGTCTTAGGAACTATGATCAGGACATGCAGAATTATAATAGAAGAAGACCAGGAGCAACATTCTACAGAACATTCACTCATTTTAGGCAGGAGGAATACATAGGACTATCAGAGACTGTGAAGCCATTGAATAGACAGAATGAAGCTCAAATGAATAAACAAAACAAAACAGCAGTATAGCTTCATCAGAATGTTCAAGGAGGAAGTTGTCCTCTGATTAATAGCACTAGAAACTCAGAATAACTTATCTTGGAAGGAAATGCACTACCAATACATTCCCCCCCACCTTTTTTTTTTTTTGTTCTTTCACTTTATTGCTTTGACTGTTCATGCCTAACCTTGTCCATTGTTGTTGAGCAATAACTGACAAACAATATTAATGATGCTTATAAAAGTAGAGAACATAGTTTTCTCACAAATCAAAGGACTAAAATGGCATCCTCCTCTTCAGCAGTATAACGATAAATGGAAGGAAAAAAATAATATTTGTCATTTACTGTATCATGAAATCTTTCAATTTTCATAAAACCCAAGCACATTATCCTCATAAAAAATAAAGAATTAATTGAAAACTATCTCACTGTGCCTCATATTGAGTTAGTACTATTCTCTCACTATGCAATAAAATTTTTCATTTATAGACAGATGTTATCTGATGTATTCCATTTAGCGCAATTCAGAAAAATTTTTTATTCTAGTTTACTTTGAACTACATTATCAAAATACAATTTAAGAATATTTAATAAAAAGAGACTTAAAATACTGCTTTTTAAAAGAAAAAAATCCCACTGAAGATTAATCAAATTTAATTAATCAAAACAAAGTATAGCAAAGAACATTTCTTGCTTTGTTTTTATCATATTAAATAACACACCAATATTGCTTCCTGATGAGAATTTGTTCTGACTAGTTTTCTGAGTAGTTAGACATTAAACTTGAGTTCTGATTTGGTTGATACTATTTTCAGTAATCTTAAAATTATTTGGCGTACCTAAGCTATGCTTTACTGTCTATAAGAGTGTGACAAAAATATGTTTCTCAGTATATTTTATCAGGGTAAAGTGATACCACAAAAAAAGACTCAGAAAAAATTGGGGTTCTCTAATTAGAAATTGTTATTAATCTCACTTTCAAATTAGCAAAGTTTTCCAACTTTAAAGAGAAATAAATCAGGTTATGACTTTCTAATACTGAAAACAAACAAGCTAATCATATAAAATAATATGTAATATTAGTATAATTTATAAAATATAAAGTGCACAATTTGATTTTAGAGGATATTGATATTTTCAGATAAAGTGTCAATCTAAAATATTTTTAAGGCCCCAAATTATAGTAATGTCTATTCTTAAACTCTGCTATATTTTCATTGTGGTTTTATTTGCAAAGCTGATCATCCTGAGTTTGACCGTACTATGTTAGAAAGAACAAAGAATTTCCATGGGAATTAGCATCGAAAATAAAACCAAATCCTTTATTTCCAGTCTATGGAGATTAAAGATGACTATGTTTTTTGTTTTTTTTTTTTACAGTCCTCTCATTAAAAGGAAGAATTTATGTCCACTTGCCTTAAATCTGGGCACAATTTATGTGACTGCTTGACTAGTGGAATATAGCAGGATTGATGCTGGGCCCAAGCTTTTGGCCCAATCCTTAAGATATTGATAGCTTTAACTTCCTATTGGAATATTCACTTGCCACGCTGTGAGGAAGCCCAAGCAATTCTGTGGAAAGGTTCACATGGAAAAACTCATGTGAAAACAAACCAAGGTACCCAGCAAATACTCCTGACTGAGTTTGCAGCAGAGGTAGTAAAACTTTCTAGCTGCTATGAACTGAATGTTTGTGCTTCCTGAAAATTCAAATATTGAAATCCCGATTCTCAGTGTGATGGTATTTAGAGATGGTGCCTTAGGGAGGTAATTAGGTCATGAAGGTAGAGCCCTCATGATGGGATTAGTGCCTTTATAAGAAGAGACAAGAGTAAAGATTAAGTTGAGAGTTGAGGTGGTTCTTTCTCTCTCTCTGAACCATGTAAAAATACAAGAGGGAGGAGGACCTTTGCCAATAACTCAGTCATGCTGGCACTCTGATCTGAGACTGTCAGTCTCCAGAACTATGAAAAAAAATGTTTTCACGGTTTCCATCTAACTGAGAAATTAATGTTTCACAGTGTTTGCTGTTAAGGCCACCAGGTCTTTGGTGTCTTTGTTAATACATCATAAACTGACTAAGACACTAGCTACGCAAGTGAACCATCTTGGAAATGGATTTTGTCCCAGTCAAGCTGCTCCAACTGATGCTGTGAGGGAACAGAAAACCACTATAGCAATCCAGCCCCTCTAAAATTGCAGTTTCATGAGCAAAATGAAGAATTATTGTTGTTTTAAGTTATTATGATTTGGGTGGTTTATCATGGAGTAATAGACGGCTGAAGTATAGTTTTAGAAATATTATAGTATAAGTCAAGAAGAATTCTTTATTTTATTTTATTTTATTTATTTATTCTTTGAGTTGGAGTCTCACTCTGTCGCCCAGACTGGAGTGCAGTGGCCGCTCCGGCCACCACAGCCTCGACCTGTGGGTTCCGGCGATCCTTCCGCCTCAGGCTTCCAAGTAGCTGGAAATACAGGCGCGCGCTACCACGCCGGGCTAGGTTTTTGTTTTGTTTTTTTTTAAATTGTAGAGACGAGGTCTCGCCAAATTGCCCAGGCGGGTCTCGAACCCGCGGGCTCAGGCAATCCACTCACCTCGGCCTCCCAAAGTGCTGGGATTACAGGCTGAGTCACCGAGCCCGGTCAAGAAGAATTCTTAAATAAAATATTTGTATTCCAGTTGCAATAGCCATATGATGCAAAAAATGAGATTTTTTATTTACTTTAACATTTTTGTGAGTTATGGTCTCACTCTGTAGTCCAGACTGGAGTGCAGGGGCACAATCATGGCACACTGCTGCCTTGACCTCCTGGGCTCAGGCAATCCTTCCACCTCAGCTTCCTGAGGCTGAGGCCATCACGTTTAGATTAATT
The DNA here is from genome assembly GCA_963574415.1 of Tarsius wallacei. Taxonomy (NCBI): domain Eukaryota; kingdom Metazoa; phylum Chordata; class Mammalia; order Primates; family Tarsiidae; genus Tarsius; species Tarsius wallacei. The sequence goes on from CAUYQG010185753.1 coordinate 17,552, forward strand.
TATCTAACTATTTATCTAATTCCTACCATTGAATCTAATTCTAATCCTGGACTATAGACTGCGCCCCACATCTGACTTATTTTTTGACTTTTTGTAGGGGTGAAGTTTTGCTTTGTTGCCTAGGCTAGTGTTAAATTTCTGGGCTCAAGCAGTTCTCCCACCTCAGCCTCTTAAAGTGCTGGGATTACAGGAGTGAGCCACCTCATTCAATCTCTTGTTGCTTTTGAAGTTTTGTATCATGATTGCGTCATACATACATATGAAGATGTATCATACATGATTCTAGAGAAAGTCTTCTAGCCATTTAGCAACCACAAAATTGGCAGAGAGGAACCATGGAATAAAAACCTGTATTCTTTATGATAGTATTGAACCCCTTCCTCTATTCTTGAACTGTCTACTCCTGGACTTGTTTTTGAGTGAAATAACTAATTGTCTCACTATTGTTTATGTGAGTTGTAATAGAGTATGTGGGTACTTATAACCAAAAGCTATCTTAATCGATTTAATAATGCTGTAAACTGCCTACTGTACACAGGGTCTGAAAGAGTAGCATGTGTTTAATAACTTTGGTCATTGTTCTTGTAAGTAAAATATAAAGATTAATATGTAAAAATTACCATTGACCCTTCTAGCTACTAATAATCCTTCCCCACTCTGATAACTCAAAATACTTTACCTTTTTTTGACAATTATCTCATATGCTTTAAATTTTAATCATTTGTGTGCATGATTTATATTGCCTTCTAGATTGTAATCTCTCTTTGTATCATCAATAGCTTTCTACACAGTAGGTACTCAGTAACTTTGTTGAATGAATTAATGATTAAGTCGGTGTATTTAAATGATAGAAATGTACAAAAAGCAGACAACATAATTTCCAAGGAGGACTATACCCATAGTGTATGTGTAATTTAACAGAATGATATAGTAATTAATGAACTTGTGGTAGTATTATTTATTTTTTCACTTTTCAACCCTACCATTTCATTTAATTTAAATCTAATTCTGGTTTTAATATAAAAGTGACATAATAAAATATAAATCCATTTGTGTATCTCAACTAGAATTCTTCTTGGGAATTAGAATTGAGGTCAACCTAGTCCAGTGAAGTCTGACTGAAGGTGGACAACCAGGTTCCATCTAAGCTTCGATTCCGCCCAATTTAAGTTTATTCCTTTTGATTACAGTCATTGCAAAGCCATTTTGCCTATAAAATTATGACCAGATAATTCTTCTAGACTCTTCTAGTTTTTCAAGGTTAGGGAAGAATAGCTGCTTTTAAAAAGGTTTCAATCTCAATAGCTCAAATATTATGAAGCAATGAGACACTTTTTGAAGGGAGAATCACAATTTAGCACAGCTGAAGATAGCTGGTGATACAGACAGAGGAATGTAGACTCTGCATGAGGACAAGTATCAATAGTAGAAACTTCTAGGGTAGATCAGAATGGATAAGTCAAAGGATTTAGGCACTAAAAATTAGGTATTAAGGGGAAAGGAAAAATGTACTAAGATCAATTCTACTGTAAAGTTTTTCTCGTGACTAGCCACAATAGAGGGAAATAGAAAAGAAAAGAGTTTGTATGGGTCATGTTTGTTTTTCATGTTATTCAAAGAGTCTGACTTTGGAGCTATATTATTTACAAGTTTTTGCCTGTGTAAATTTGTATGAATTACTTCTCTCTTTCCCTGAGTTTGTTTCCTCAATTTTAAAATGGGGATGATAATACCTAGTGCACAGAGTTCTTGAGAAGATTAATGATGATAGATAGATAGATAGAAAAAATTACTTAGCACAATGTCTGAAACACAATAGCTCTGCTAAGCAAATACAAGATTTATTCAACAAATGGTAATTGAGTGCCTACCAATTTCTCTGCTTTAGGCACTGCTAATACAAAGACGAACAAGATGTGGCCTACAATCTAGACGATGAATTAAAAAAAATTAGAAAAACTGACCAACTTTAGAATCTGAGGAAATACTCAAAACAGATTCTTGGTGTTTAGAAACTCATGTATATTGTGAAATGAAGAAATATACAAAAGGCTGACAAATATTTATAAGGAAAAATACATACTGAACATTAATACATGCTAGGCTTGGTCTGTTCTACTTAGATTTGCTTTTCAAATATTTGCATTTCTGGATCTTAGTGGACACGGGAGTATGATGCGCTGGAGCACTTTGTAAAGAAGGAAAAAGTTGAGTACTTGAAAAAGTGGAGATGTTTGAGAACATAAATGGAATGAAAACAGAGTTTAGATTCAGGGTTAGAATAAAGATCACAGGGCAAAATCAGTAAATGCAGTGAGAAGAAAAAAGAAATATTGTATTGTTTGGTAGTTGATTATTAAAGAACACAATAAAAATAGTCTCTTTAAATTATGCAAACATTAAACAATCACAAAACAATGGCGGGAGGCTAACTCAGAAGAAATAGCTAGAGTAGAAGCTAAAGAAGGCTAAATATTAGATAATGTAAAATAGATTTGATGCTATTTAGGAGTCCTTAAAGAAAGGAGAATCAAATATGTGTTGGGCATGCTTGTATAATACAAGGGTGCCATTTAATTTAAGTTAATAAAATATCTGGTAAAATGACAAAGGACCATAAATAGTCGACCAGCAGCAGTTATTTACACTAAGAAGATTGGAAATAACTTTCTATTTGCACTATGTTCCCTTCCAAGTGCCTATGTGTATACATTTCTAAATGCATGTTTTAGAAAGAAGAATAATCTATAGAATACCATTTATCCAAGGCCATGTTTAAAATGTTTGGTGTTATGGATTGGTTAAGATAAATATTATTGTTTTCATATAAGTCACAGACCTACAAGTTTTCTTAGCAAATCAATTTTTAAGCCAGAGCAGATCAGAATGGATGCAGTTGTTTAGAGCTTTCAAAACATCTGGAAAATTATTCTAGCAAGTAGAGTCAAATCCCTTAGCAAAACAGATGTTTTCCACTGTGGAGGAAAAACACAGCTTTCTTATATATATTGCATATGGTCCAAATCCATTTCAGAAATAACACCCTACCTCTTAAAGGGCCTTGGGACCACAGTGCTCTCATGGACTCGGCCAATCTAAGCATGGCCATGGCCATTAGGTGTTTGAAAGGCAATATTTTAAAATAATCTTTTAATCTTGTGTTTTATGACACAAGAGCAAAAAGTTTTAAAAGTCTAGGTTGCCTCTCCAAGCCCTTGACTAAAAAGTTGGAGTTGGAGTAAAACCAGTAGGTAATCTTTTGGCAAAACTCCTGGAAGCTAAATGTGGGGAAGGACAGGAGGTTAAGAGAGAGGATTGCAGCCTAAGAGTTGTTCTAGATTTTTCTGGGAGAAAACGCAAAGAGAAACTTCTTCTCCCTAAGTCTCTGGAGTTTGGCAAGAGAGAAAGGTCTTCTAAAAATAAAAAATAAAAAAAAATCCCAGAAATTATTGTGCCCAGGAATATAGGAAACTGATCCATTCAAAAAATTACTTAGGTAAAGTTTTTTCTTTTATAGGAGACTCTCACATTGTCACATACAGATGATTTTTCATTAGTAGATGGTATAAACCACGTATTTTAGTTTTTAAAAGACATTATAAAAATATCTATAAAACTTTAATAGAAAGAATCTGCCTCAGTCATTTGCCAATTAATTATTTTAAGCAAAAAATTTCCATATTCTTATGAAATCAGTTTCTTGAAAATGGGAACATTTTTCTGGTTGAAAAATTAGGTTTTTAGTATTCTTTCAGCCCACTCCCCCCAAAAAATAGAAATAAGAAATAATAGAACAAATGAATTCCTTTTTAAATGTATCAAATAATATAAAAATAATTTTTACCAAGAGAAATTAAAGGAACACATACTTGATTGAGTTAATTAAATTGGTTTAGAATCATTAAGGTTATCAATATTTGAAAATGTTGCTCAATTATGTAGATAAGTACTTAGGTTGCCTCAGATTACTGCTGAGTATTTGAAAATATTTTGTAGTATCAAGAACACATCCTGTAAAGATAAAGGGCGCAAATCATTCTTTAGATTCAGAAATAAGGAGACTTCTGCTATTGCTAGAGAAGGGTTGCCTGTTGTCACAAAATGTTTTAGATCTCCTTATAATGAGGTGCTATCATGGTATAAACAGTACTGACAGATTCTTTATTTGTGCTCTGCTCATCTCAGTTGTTACTTATGGCTGTCAGTACTTTATTACTATTGTGAATGCTGGAGTTTGGATTCACACGTGCTAGGGAAAATGTGAATAGAGTAAATTATTAATACTAGGCAGACACATCTCATTTTCAATTTCTTATTAACATTATAACCTGATCCATTTATGATATCATCGCCATCTCTGTTTACTCTCATTCTTGTCTGAACCTAGCTCATTAGGAATTTCAGAAAGAACTCCTTTGAACCTGAAACACTTTAATTATCCCCTTGCTCCAGGGAATTGTGAGTTAGAAAGATAGCAATCTTTAGAGAGGAACATGAAGATCTCTTTGTGAAGATTATTTGCATTTGTCTGAGAGATAATGCTATTCATCCATTGTATGGAGGAATGCCCAGAATAAAAATGAGCAAGGAGCAAAGATTTTCTAAGTGAATAGCTTTCAAATTCCTTTTGTGACATGTCTTCCAAGTATAACTTTACTTTGTTTGAAGTGTTGTGAATTTCCAAAACTGGGTAGATACCAAATTTGGTAGGTGTGAAAACACATCCCAAAGCCAGGAAAAAAAAAAAAAGAGTTTTATATTTTTATGCAGCCAATTTTTCTCTTTCTTGCAGCCCTACTAGGGGATAATTGAAAACTGACACTGTGTGGTTAGGAAAAGGAGTAACTGGAGATAGAAAAGTTGTGCAGAAAGGTATGAAAAAATAGGAATAGGTGTAATTGAAGGCGGTGAGAAATGGCTTTTTGCAGTGGTGTAGAGGGGCAAAATGAGGTTCTGGGGTAATTTCCGGAATTGACATGCGTCCACTGTGGTTGCTTTTAGGAGAAGGAGGGGGAGGTGAAAATGAGAAGTTTCGCATAAATGAAAGATAACAGATTAGGAAAAAGCTGAGATGTTTTAAGGGATATTTAGTAGAGGAGAATTGCAGGAAACAACACTTTTAGTGATTACAGTAGTTAGGACATATTGTGATAGAAACATTATGACTTTTCTATAACTGCCTGCTTTTAATTTTTTTTCTCCTATGGAAGATGGGGCAAAGTACAAAAGGGAAAATGCGAAGAAAAATAATATGAACCCAGATGACTTTGACTCCTTTCCTAACTTTAGAAAATAATACAGAAACATTTCATTGGGTCAAATCTAAAGAAAACAGAAACTGTAGATTCCTCTTAAGATCAAGAAATGTCACAGACCAGCTTGGGAAAATATTAAAAGCTTATAAATTATAAGGAAATTAGAATAAATAGGCCCTTCAGTTTCTATTTAAATATCCCTTCAGAAGTGTATTAAATGATCTTTCCAACTAATATTATCAAGTGAAATCTTCCATCTGGCTCCACCAAGAAAGAATTTTGAAGTTGTAGAATAGTAGAATCAGAGCTGGAAGGAATCTGTGTGTCTTTTCATCCAACCTCCTCATTTTCCTTTAGCAAATTGTGGAGTGTGATGTAAACAGAATCTATCTAGCCCACATTCTCCAGACTTGCTCATTAAAAACACAAAACAGCTTCTGTCACTCCCATGTTCCCCTCCAGCTATTACATCCTTTTTCCCTAGCTAGGATCCTTGCAACAGGTGTCTACCATAGCTTTCTCCACTTCCTCACCTTCCCAGGCCACAAAGCTGTCCCTTCACTGACATTGCTCTCACAAAGCACACTCTTCCATCAGTGCAAATGTGGGCTTTGAAGCCAGATGCGGGGTTTCAATCTTGCCTCTCTCGTTGCCCTCCGGTGTCACCTGGGGCAAGTGCACCTCTTTGTGCCTCATTTTCTCATATATCAGTGGGGAAAATAATAATTCCTACTTCACAACATCGTAGTAAGAATGAATTAAATTAAGCTATGTAAGCTGCTTAAAACAATGTCTAGAATGTTAATAAAATACATTTTTTTTTTTTTTGAGTTGGAGTCTCACTCTGTCACCCAGACTGGAGTGCAGTGGCCGCAGCCTCGACCTGCTGGGCTCCGGTGATCCTTCCGCCTCAGTCTTCCAAGTAGCTGGAACTACAGACGCACGCTATCACGCCCGGCTAATTTTTTTGATTTATTGTGGAGATGAGGTCTCGCTTGCCCAGGCGGGTCTCGAACCCGCGGGCTCAGGCAATCCACTCACCTCAGCCTCCCAAAGGCGCGGGATTACAGGCTGAGCCACCGAGCCCGGCT